>VXAK01018201.1:90321-124626 GCA_013399435.1 Arenaria interpres | reverse complement strand
TCACCTCCCTTGACCGGCTGGCCCCATTTGTTTTGACGGAGCCCAGGCTACAACTGGGTGTCTGGGCTGTGAGTGCATATTTCCGGCTCATATTCAGTTTTTTATCCATCAACACACCCAAGTCCTTCTCCACAGGACTGCTCTCAATCCATTCACTGCCCAGCCTGTTTCCATGGGATTGGTCCAACCCAGGTGCAGGACCTTGCACTTGGCCTTGCTGAACCTCACAAGGTTCACACAAATTCACCTCTGAATCCTGTCCAGGTCCCTCTGCATGGCATCCCTTCCCTCTAGAGCATCAACCACACCACTCAGCCTGGTGTCATCATAGATGAGCAGGACATAGCATTCAGCTTTGAGAACAAATAAAGCAAGCCTTATCTTCATATCTTCAGTCCAAAATTATATCTCAGATTGGAAATTCAAAATGCTTGCAGTGCAAGTTTCCTTGTATGTGTATGAGAACAAAAGCTGTCATCTTGTTCATGTCTGTAGGGTACATCACTGCTGTTCTTCCCTGGCTCCTTCCAGTAGCAGGGTGTGTTAGAACAGAAGAAATTTTTTCCTGCATAGTTGGTGAATGAAAGCTAACACACCAGATGAACCAGAAGGACTCCAGGGGATCAGTTTTTTATACCTCATAACTATGACTTTTACAATGTTGGATACAAAAGTGTTTATTGTGTTTCTCTTTTTTTTAATCAAATTTTAAGCTTTTCAACATTTAACCTCTGTCAATTAAGCTTAGTCAGAGCAATATGCTGGTGGCAACCAATGACATTTTTACAGTCATGATGCCAATATCACCGGACAAGTGTTAGCAAGGATGAATTTTTTAGTAGGTGTTTTAGAGGGAAACATGTCTTATTATGGCAGAAACAATAATAGCAACCGAAAGTCAAAAGAGAGAATTCCCAGGAATCGAGAGTATTGATTTCTACTTGAGATGTTTAAAGCATCTGCTTTGTCTCCCTCTTTAATTTCTTGTAATACCTATGAATTCCTAATGTCTAGGGAATGTCATACTGTGTTAAAATTTGAAAACATCTTTTCCTGCATTTTCTTGAATTCTGAACATGACAGCAAATTCTCTGTGCTGTTCTCAAGAAGTCCTCCCACAGACGCAAAGAAAACATGAAGATGATGAGAGAGGCCACAATGATTCAAATCAAAGCTCTAACCACAAATGAGTGTGGAAGGAAGGGTAAGAACACAGCAAGAGTATCTCCTAGTCCCAGGTATTCTTCCAGCCTTCAACCATTTTCAGCTGTTTCCCAAGTTTGATGTTCTTTGGCACACAGATGGAAGCACTTGTTCAGTCTCCCTTGAAACCACGTACAATTCCTGCATCTACAACACCGTTTGACAAAGAGGTGCATAGAAGTGTCATCCTTCTGAAAGAGTGACCTCCATTTATTTATTTTGAACTTGACTTCAAATGGATCCACTTAACACCCCTACTTTTTGTATCAGAAGAGAAGGTGATCAGTCAGTCCATGTCCGTTTTCTCTGGGCCATTTAGGATTTTATAGACCTGTCTCATGTCTTCCCAAGCCATCTCTTCTCCAGACTGGAAAGTCCCAGCCTGGGGGGAGTCAATTTTTCCTGGTACAGAAGCCATTCTAGACTTGGACCATCTTTGCTACCTTTCTCTGAACTTGGTTTCAAGGTCTACTTTATCCTTTCTGAGATGAGACAACATGATTTCTCAGTTTACTAAAGGAGTAGGCAAACTCTGGATTTAGAAGAAGTGTTGCAGATTATTGAATTTCCTTTTTTTTCCTCCTTTATCTTGGCATCTCTATGTAGTCCTTTGAGTTCCATCCTCTTCAAAACAAGACTCCTAATCTCTCTTGAGTCTGGGCAGAGCCCAAGAAAGAAGCAGAGGACTGGGATGCATGTAATCTGAAATCATATTCTTGATTCTGATTGTAACTGTGTTGCTGCAGTTTTGGGAAGTCATCTCCCTTTTTTTTTTTTTTTTTCATGTTCAGGGAACTCTCTGAGCTGGGTCAAGGATGACAAGTTTCTTTTTGGTGTCATCACAGTGGAGGAAATCATGTTGTGCAGGCAGCCATCAATCCCTAGCAGGGGTTTGAAGACAAAAAGGCTCTGTAAAAGCGATAGCAGATGTAGATTCAAGTCTTTGGAGCAGCATGCTCTCAGAGTGCTTAACATATGCCTTGGCATTCTCACACCACTGGACAGAGCTGTGCTAGCATCACCCTCATGGCCCAGCACAGCCTGGGGACTTTTAAGCTCTGTCCTTCTAGTTGCTGCCATGCAGGCTTCTTCTCCTGTTTGGATTTTGCTCGTGACTGCACATACACAGAAGACAGACAGCACATACACAAAAAAAAGTAGGTAGGAATAGTTTAGGAAGAAGATGGTTATAAGACTTGATGGTCATGCATGGGGCTCTGCCAGACAAGAATACCAACCAGCCACCTGCTGACAGTCAAACAGTCCCCATTTTGCTCTCTTTTCTGCATTTGTTCATGCTGTTTCTTCCCCCATCCACCTGGATTGCTCCCCTTCTCCACCCTTGTCTCCTTCCATATCAAGAACTTGCCTCTAATTAATTTTTCCCCTTGGTCACATTTTTGCTGTTATTTCTGGTATAGTTTCCTCGCCAATGTTAGCCTCACATGATATTACTGATACAAGTACCTAGGGACTGCTGGCCTTGCAAGATGCTACTCCTCAAAAGGTTTCCAATACTTGCATAGCTGCAGGTGTATCTACATACCTTCACATATGCAGGCTTGCCCACTTGTGCTGCTCCCTGAGCAGGAGGATGGGATTTTCCACAGTATAAAAACAGTTTCCACAAGATCTGGACAGCAAATTGCCCTTTGTGTGTTGGTTATATACTGTATGAGCTTATGGATCTGTGAATACATCAAGTTGGAATTACCCAGTAACTGACTGAACTCCAAAATCCTGCGATCTTTACTTAACACATCAGACCTTAAAGCTCTCCAGGTAGAGATGAGAGGATGGTTATACGTGATCAGGCATCTATGATTTCATTGCTGAAGCTAATCAGGTGAGATGGGGAGGGATCATGTGTGTGCTTTTAGCTCATTCCATCATGGGGTAGCTTGAATGCATTAAAGAAGGCAAGACTCTTAACTCCCTTCACAGGTAAGTACCCTTCAGTTGAGCTAAATCATGAGCGAACACTGAAGTTACTGCAACTCAGCTGTGTTTGGCATCTTGGTAGACTTATAACAAAGTCATTGCCTTAATTCAAGTGCCCTTATCATTAGGTGCTCATGTGAGGAGCACCTAATTATCCTGTATTCAAGGTGAAAGGACTCCAGTTTTTCAGTCACTCAAGGTCTGATAGACTCGTAAACAGATAGGAAATACATTTTTTCTTCCTTATTTTTCTTTTCAACAGAGTGATGATATAACCAAGATCTCAAAGGCTGCTAAAATAATGGAGCGGATGGTGAATCAGAACATATTTGATGACATCGCACAAGGTACAGCCCTGCTGGGAGATGCTTCTAACTCAAGCCAGACTTCCTTCTCTGAGTGGCCACAGCCCTAGCTAGGATAGAATAGGATAGGATAGGATAGGATAGGATAGGATAGGGAAACTGCTAAAATGAGCAGGGCTTGGAACCTGCTGGCTCACACAATGCAAACAGTTCATCAGACTGTGGGAACGCAAAGGGCATGCCACATCCACCTTGTTCAAACCTGGCTGGGGACAGAAGGTCTGGTCAGCATTGCCTTCCCTGCAGCACTTCCCTCCCTCAGCAGATACATCCCTCTTGGATGCACTGGTGGCAGCTGCCCATGCCAAACAGCTCTCTACTGGTGTACAAGTCCTAGCCACGGTGACACACTCAGTCTCAAGGTTATTTTTCAAGGATTTTCCTGCCTCTGCTCAGCTCCCTTCTGAAAGGCCGCATTTAGCTCTGGGAGGTCACTCCTTGCTCCAGGCTTCTGGTTTCTTTTTCATCCTTTGTCTGCTTTTAGATCATCAGGTATTTATTTTGTGTGTGTGTGAGGACTTGGTGCTTGATAAAATGCCTTTACAGGGCTTACGTGCTGGTTGGGAGTTGAGACTTGAGGACTAAGACAGGTTTTATACCAACAATTGGGTTGTGCAGAGGTTGTGAGGATAGTAGAGTGTTTTTTAAAGCTTCCCTGGAACTACACTGTGCTGATTTATTTCTGATTTATACACTGGGACCTTTTCCTTGATTTTTTTTGTTTAGATTTTAAATATTTTGAGGATGCCTCGGATGAATACAGAGACCAGCGAGGAACCCTTCTCCCACTCTGGAAGTTCCAGTATGAGAAAACCAAGAGACTTGCAGTTACTGCCATCTCCTGGTAAGTCTGTTTATTACAAACTTAGTCGGCTGTTCCGCAGGGAACGGGAGTTATTCGAATGTCGTGGTTACAATGGCTTCTGCGTTTCTCTGGGAAACACTGTTTTGAATAATTACAGTCAGCTGCTTTGGCAGCACCTAGACATGTCTGATGCTTCTGGATGCAAAGCACCTTGTGTAAGGCTGAATGTGCCAGGCTCTGTGCGGCACCAGGAGTGCAGTGAGCAGAGGAAAGGAGAGTCCTTTCCCAGAAAGCTGAGGTAGACATGTCATATCTTTGGGTAATGTGCTGTAGCAATGAATCCTGAAAAACCCAGGGGAGGAGAAGGGTTAGCAACTATATTTTTGACATGTATTAACACAGCAGAATTAAAGCAACAGAAAGGGAAATGCAAACATCGCATGTATCAGAGAGGTAGTGCCATAGCCTGTAAGATGCTGAGGCACTGATACCAGGCAAGATCTTTATGCTTGGTACATATTCAGTTGCTGCCCAGGAAACGGTGGTATTTGTGTACTGGGATCTTACACAGTTCACTTTAGTAGGCATTTGCCCTGCGGTCCACTTCTGCATATTTATTCCCAGTGAGTCCAAACCAATCACTGATACTTTTCAATCAAGTCTCTTTTTCTGAGATCATAGAATCATAGAATGCTTAGAGTTGGAAGGGACCTTAAAGATCATCGAGTTCCAACCCCCCTGCCATGGGCAGGGACACCTCCCACCAGACCAGGTTCTCAAAGCCCCGTCCAGCCTGGCCTTGAACACCTCCAGGGATGGGGCATCCACAACTTCCCAGGACAACCTGTTCAGTGCCTCACCGCCCTCACAGTAAAGCATTTCTTTCTGGTATCTAATCTAAATCTCCCCTCTTCCGATTTAAAACTGTTACCCCTTGTCCTGTCACTACAGTTCCCGATGTTATCGCCATGTCTATTTCCAAGTGAAAAAACACTCATCGCCGACATGAATGAGTCCTTTTACTTTCTAATTTGCTTGATCCTCCCCAGAAGTGGCTTGGTTCATGAACTGAGCATGAGACATGCATGAGACATATGTAATCAGCTCCTGCCTCATGCTCCCCTGAACAAGGCCTCCTCTCTCGTTTGTGGGGCAGTGTGAACACATCTGTGTCTTGCCAAAGAGGACCTATGCAGAGGCAGAGCAAGATTGCAGTCTTCTGTCCTTTCAAGCCACTGCAGTAATTATACTTTAATAGAATATCAAGGATACAATTGTGTGAGAATTACAAAATAACAGTAGAATGAGATGTAAAATTGGGTGATTGGGTGAGAAGGCATCTTTTACAGGTAGTTTGTGCCGCTGTTATTCTTGTCTCCAGTAAATGATAACAGAAAGGTGGCCCTGAAATTGGAAGAATGACTCCAAGTTGCCTTATGTAACAAGCTTTTCTAATTTATTTTTTATTCTCACAACATTAGCAGTGATGGTACATTGAGTGGGTATAGCAAGAGCATTAGAATGCTTAGGTATTAGCCCAACTGGAAAAGGAGAAATGAAAAGAGAAGTGATTTTATTTTATCAATTCATAATAGCAAGTCAGAGAAAACACTCATTAGATAATTTTCACATATATTTATTTCACAGAATTGCTATCTGCTGGTTGTGCTGTGTGAGCTCAGGGACAGCAACAGTACTGACCTCTGTCCCATGTAAACTCTATAGTAACTGTCCACACAGTGGAAGTTGTAAAGAAGGTAGATGTTTTTCAAATAAAGGGACTTTAGAAGGAAGGCATACTAGCTGGCTGATTGCTCATTCTCAGTATGCCTCAGCAAATATGCTGTTCACCAACTAGGTCAGAAGGGAATTTCCCTTCCTTGTCTGTGGGAATGATAATGGATTCATGAACTGATAGCTGTCTTTTGAAGCATGCCTCATCATTTAATAACAGGTAGGGAATGTAAGTTTATTGGGTATTATTCTGTTGTGGTTTAGAAACTTCTTTATTCTTGCCCCTAAAAGATGGAAATCAACACATTCCTGCCTTTTTCCTTTCCTGAAAGACCTCATTTTTAAAAGCAAACTTTCCATGATTATGAAATGGATAAACCAAGAAGTACTGGAGATTGACGTTGTGTCTGTCTATGCCCTTTTTATCCTTTTCATCTACTGCTGTGGTCTTCTGATGTTCTGGTTTTTTATGCATCTTGAGTCTGGAAGAATTACTCATACATGAACTTTACTAGTACATATGTTCAAAGGGTCAAGCCCTCAGACTGTATGCAGTCCTCTGAGAATGGATTCTGATATTAATGTGTGAAACTATGCATTTCTATGGAACTATATGGTTAAAAATAAAACGCAATCTCACATATATTTTCTCATTACAGGAATCCAAGGTACAAGGACCTATTTGCAGTGGGGTATGGCTCTTGTAAGTAACAAATGCAAAAGAATCATTGAGAGATTTAAGATATTAAACAGGTGCATTGAGATCAAATCATATAATGCGCTGGGGCATGGGTTGCATCTTGTAGCAAGAACTCACTTAACTTCAAAGCGGTAAATTGAGATTTAACTCAAGATAGGGATTAGGCCTTTACATTCCATGACATAAACATCCAGAAATGCATAAGCACAGGCAGCATTATCCAGGGCTTTTGGTTTATGACAGTGCTGACTCTCCCTTCGGTCAAGGACTTGCCTCTAGAAGCACCGCTTAATCCTTTTTGTCTTACTTGATGGGCTCTGATTTCTCTGTCCCCGCCTTTCTAATTACTGAACAACCAGAAATGTTACTTTTTGCCAGAAGCTAATAATGAGAGACTTATCTAAGTGCAAGCTCATTGCTTTCTTGTTAGGAGACACTTTCCAAGGGTCTCTCAGAGGATAAGCTCTCCATTAGGGCACATCAGGCTTGGATATTGTGAAAAGGCACTTTCCCTGCTCTAGTGTCTGGGATTGGATATGGGATAATTTTGAGAAGCAATGAACATAAGGGTCAGGGGTTGTTGTGTATCACTCCATGTTAATCTCTGTCCAGTATTACTGCTCTTGTGCTCAGGAAATGGAAAATAATTCTTTCAGGTTGATGTTTCCTTACCTTTTTTTCTTGTTTTGCTGTGTGCATTACATCTATCTGCTCAGTTTATATATTTCTTTTCTTTTTTTAGCTACATGGGAATCTGTATCAACAACCTTACATTTCCTTCTGTTCAGAATCTCTTGCTGCTTACAGAGACACTGGCTGCTGTATTCTGAATTCTTGTCTTCACATTTCTCCCTTTACTTGTGTGTAGATGGGATATTAATGTCACTGTGAATAACCATTCTCTCTTCCATTCTGTCACTCTCTTCTACTTTCTAGCTCTACCTGAAGTGCTGACTATCATGAACAGTTTCTTAGGGGCAGGACAGCATTCTGGTACTTCGCCCCAAGGACCACTGCTTCCCAGGGAAATTCCCAAAGGGAAGTGACCAGTTGTGAGATAAGTTTTCCTCGGGTCTTTCTCACCCAGGTGCTGTTGTTTCCTCAATGTTATCTTCTCAGCAGCCTACTCAATAAACTTTTCAGGTCCCCTGGAAGCGCATCTGGGACTAGCCAGGAGTCTACTCTTCTCCACTGTTAGTAGCTGCTGTAGAGTCACATTACTGGCATTCTCATCTCATGAGCAGTAGCCTTAAAGCCTCAGCTTTACATCAGATGGATGGATGTTGTTAACTAATGAGGGAATACAGATGAATGACTGAAATTCCAAAAAACTTTAAGTTTCCATTGGCTTTTACTCAGAGCTTATGAAGATCACAGCAGTACCCCTCCTGCATGTCTCCAGGGCATCTGCTCCTTGCAAAGATGCCCCCCAAGGTCTTACCATTCACTCTGACACAGAGCAGAGAGGGGCCGAGAAAAGAACACTGTCTTGCTGCAAGAAGAGGACAGAGTAGGTTTGTGAGAAGAACTAGGTGTTTTGACCCAGTCAGTCTCCCCACTGTCTCTAGCAGGAGAGTTGTCCTTTTTCTCAGAGTAGTTGTATTTTAATTATTTAAGTAAAAGCTGACTCTTCTGTAAGGCACTAATAATTCTCCATCTGGCTTGAAATAAAGATTAGTCATGGTGCTACAGGTAACCAGAGGTTGAGAATTGCAGATAGCACGATTAGGCACTAAACTTTTTACCCTAAATACCCCAACCGTAGGAATTCTTTCTGGACAACCGAGAGTGGGGGAGCCAAAGAGAGGACCTTACCAGTAGCTACATCTTTGCCCAACAGCCATTTCAGTTAATCTATATGTGCTTGAAAATTACAGGTGGACATTTTTGCTACTATGCTTTGTGCTGAAAAAGTTAGAATCTGTTGTGAATATTCTGAACTACCAAGGCAAGTAGTTTAGTATTTATTTCAAGGGAACACCTTTTTTGAATGAATGCTGAAGGCTTTCAGCTGTTATAAAAAGGCAATGAAATTCATCGTTGAGAAATACAGTGGATGTGCGATAAAAAGCTCAGCACTAGGCTTCAAGGAGATTGCTGTTATTCAGGAAAGTTATGCAAGTAGATGTTTCTTCTCAAATACTTTGTGATCCTTAGCAATAGTCAAAAAGACAAAACAAAAATTGGTAGGAGTCACTATGAAAGAAGAAGAAAACAAAACTTCTGGATACAGTGGAAACAAAATAGAAAACTACATATAAAGTGACAGTAGCAACAACAATAGAAAACTAAAAAGAGAACAAAATAAGATCCATGATAAACTGGCATCTTGATTACTTCAGAGTTCTGGCTGTGAATTCTGAAGAAGTGTTAAGCTGTGGAAGGTTTGGAAAAGGTCCAGAACAGGGCAGAAAGGATGAACAGAAATATGTATAATGACTTGTTGTTAGAGAGATGAACAGTCTAGGACTATTATGACGAGTAGGGAGAGGGACCTGGTATGGGTCTGTAGACTCATGAGTGGCTGGGGGAAAGTGAAAAGGGGTCAAATGTTCATTATTGCCCATATAACACAAGAATGAGGAGACCTTATGAAATTACTGTGTAGCAGGACTAAGACAAATTTAAAACAGAATAATACAATGCATAATGAAATTGTGGAACCTTTCTTTCTTCCTTTGTGGTCTGGAGGACAGAGATAGACACAGATTCAGAAGAGGTTAGATAAATTCATGGAGGGTCAGTTTGCTGTTGGAAGGACAATCCATCCAATTCTGTAAGTTTTTAACTACAAATTGCTAGAAACTCTGAGTACGTACAAGGTGATAGATTGATATTTGCTGAGGTTCTTATGGTATTTAAGCAGTTGCTACTCAATACTGTTGGAGATAAGGTACTTGGTTACAGGGACCTTTGGTGTGGTCTCAAATAGTCGTTCTTATGTATTTCTCTGTGAAATGAATGAAATGAAACCAGATGGGTTGTCTTCATTTATACTGGTAAGAATTGCGTTCTGCTTGCAATATTGTAGCATTACATTTTCCTCTCAAAATGACATTTTACTCTTGAAGTTCATTCCATCTGTGTCCTATAAATGTTCCTGTTAGTTTGCCAAGAAGCCTAAATTGGCCTGACAATCTCTGTAATTCAGCAGGCAGCAGGTAGTCTGAAGAGAAGATTAGGATCAGCTTCCGAAAAAGAAAACGTGTTGAGAAGTTCTTAGGATATTCCTTGCCTTGCACATCACCACAAAATACGTCTGTGCTCACAGCCTCTGTGCTCGGAGAGTGTAGGAATTGGGCAGCGCCTTCCCACCGCCCTGCCACCTAGGCTCAGGAGAAGAGATCAAAGCTCAGGGATGGTAACCCTGATGGAAACTTAGCCTGTTCAGTTATTCTAACTTGGTACACTAAGCAAGACCCAAATTAGTGGTTTCTGGGTTGTGCAGAAGTATTTGGATTTCGTGTTAGTTCTGCTGTTCTGCCAAGGGCAAGGCACAGATGCAGAGGAAGGCAGGCCTTAAGTCAGTGGCTTGTTATCTGGATGGGCAAGGAATCCAGAAGACTTCTTACCCCATTTTTACAGAAGACACAGAGGACATAGTTTATCTCAGCCAGCTGTAGCCAGCTAACATCTAGGAGCTGCCCTAAGCTTCCCCTTTAGCAGTGAGAGATGAACACATCCAGAGGCCATCCGTTCTGCTGTAAGCCTGGTGTCCAAGAGAGGAGCTTAAGTAGCTTTCTGGAAGGGGTGGTCTCTCCCTGTGGACTGTAGAGTGAGCCTCAGCAAAGCATCTGGCTTAAATACCTGTCTCTTAGATGGCGAATGTGAGGAGAGATGAAACCTGCCAGAGAAAATAGTCCTGGAGTAACACAGGGGCTGGGGTAGAGCCAGGGGCAGAACCCAGTTCTTTGAATCTGTGGTGGCCATAATGACATCACCAGTCTTTTGTGCAGCATGCATTTGGGAGCACTGCCAAGACACAAATAATACATTTGTCCTATTGCCCAAAGTATACTTTTTGAAACAAAAGGTCCCTTGTTTACTGAGTGTCCATTTCACTCCAGCGTGGCAAGTTCTTTACAAATAGGGCCCTAGCTTCTCTCTTGCTTTTGTATCCCATTTCTGGAGTTTTCCCCAGTGATTCATTTGGATGAGGATTCTGATGCTAATGGCATTTCTTTGGCTTGGGATGGTCTCTTCTGAACAAGGAAATATTGTCATCGTAATTTGCAATTCAGGATCTATGCTGCTTGGCTGGAATTAATTTTTAGTCCCATCAGGAGGAGCTGTCTTTCTGGTTTTGTTTTTACATAAATGAGGTGGCTGGGCTGCTGGCTAGACTGACAGCCTGCAGTGCAGGGTTCAAAGAGGCTGTGATGGGTGTTGGGCTTGTGTTCTGCCTTGCTGATGGGAGTGCCACAAACACAAGCTCAGGTCTTAGCAATCACCTCAGTTCATGTTCCAGAAGCAAGTATGCCTCTGACAGCCTTCAGAAATGACTTTTTATGTGCAGCTACATCTGCCAGCACACAAAGTAAGTAGGGAAAAACAGTATTTGTATGGCAAATGTATTTTATCCTATGGTTTCTTTGCACTCAGTGGATGTAACTTGCCAGTCACAAGGATGGGTGAGGAGTATGGACTCACAGCCAAAGCACTGGCAATCTGAGGTATCTGGCAAAAGTATTCAGCTCTTCACAGTCCTGGGTCTGAAAAGGGGCCTCATGTAGACAGAAGTAGACTGAGTAATGGTGCTATACTGCTCTATCTTTCTTGTGTAACATCAGCATGAGCAATTCTAGTACCAGGGTCCTTGTACTGGTGTGACTGCATCCAAAGTAAGAGTTGTTATGGCTCTGTGACTGAACTAGATTGGTGTAAAATCTGGTCCAGAGCTTTCACAGAGATGAGCTGGTATGTAGTAGATGTCCTGGGGCTCCCTGGTGGTGAGGAGTCGTGGCTGAACACTGAGACCCTGGGCCAGCTGTTAATTGCACTATCCTACATCATAAGGTCAGGTAAACACAGGGAGAACAACACTGACAGAACAGTCTTGTATTGTCCCATTGCTGAAATGCATTGCCCAATGAACATGGACAGTCTTTTAATTACTGCCCTTCACTGCTGCGGCTGATAGATGGTCATCGCAATAACGATATTCCTGAATGGGGCACACTCAGGAACAGGGAGAGGACCAAATGAGCCAGGTGGTGTTAACAGCAGGGTACTGCAGCTTTCTGCTCACCTCTGTGCTTTGTAGGCATTGCTTGCCCTGCTGGAGGTCTCATCCCTCAGCAGTTCTGCCACTCTTCAAGTCAATTCAATCTGTTTATCCTCAGTGCTCCAAGATCACTTAGTTCTAAAGGATGAAGTAGAGTTGCTCAAGGAGCTAGCTCATCAAGAACAGTGAGAAACATTCTCTCTAGGAAGGGTAGTGAAAACAAGATAGCTAGATGAATGTCAAATAAGGTTAGTGGGGTCAAGCAACATGCTTCTCTTACGTTACAGGCAGCTTCTTAGCTAGGATCTGATCCTGAACAGGCAACTGAAAGGAGAATTCATTACTATGCACCATAACTGTTGATGAGAATTTGAAGAATCAGGCATTTAAATAAAGATTAGAATAACGAAAATGACTGGTAACAAAACTTGAAGAGGGGAAAAGTCATCCTTCTGGGACCGAGAGAAGATGTTTGGAGTTGTGCCATTTTCCTCTCCCTCTTTCTGTGCAAGAAGCCTGGGCCCCCTCTGTCAAGAAAGCAAACAGTGGAAAAAATAATTAATAGAGAATTCCCAATGCATTATTCCCTCCAAAAATTTAATGACAATTAAGATCAGCTCTTGCACACCACATGTGCATGTGCACAGGACGTTCCAAGCCCCAAAGACTTCTGCTAGGCCAAATACTTTATTTTGTAGCAAAATATTTCTCTGCCAAATACGAATTTGAGAGGCACAAGTAAGAAATCTTACAATCATAGAATGGTTTGGGTTGGAAGGAACCTTAAAAATCATTGAGTTCCAACCCCCTGCCATGGGCAGGGAGTCCTCCCACTGGGCCAGGTTGCTCAAAGACCCATCCAGCCTTGTCTGGAACACTTCCAGGGATGGGGCATCCACAACTTTTCTGGGCAACCTCTTCCAGTGCCTCACCACCCACACAGTAAAGAATTTATTCCTAATATCTAATCTAAGTTTCCCCTCTTTCAGTTTAAAACTGTTACCCCTCATCCTGTCATTGGATTCCCTGATACAGGGTCCCTCCCCAGCTCTCCTGTAGGCCCTCCTAAGTTCTGGAAGGCTGTTAGANCTTCATCTAACTCAGGACCAGGATCAGGATGCATCTCATCAGGTCCCGTGGACTTGAGGACACAGAGGTTCCTCAGACTGTCTCGAACCTGATCTTCTCCTATGATGTGCAGTACTTCATTCTTCCAGTCTCTGCCTTTGAATTGGGCAGTGTGGCCAGAGCACTTGCTGGTGAAGATGGAGGTTAAAATGTCATTGAATACTTTGGCCTTCCCCATGCTGGTTGTAACCAGGTCTCCTGTTTCACTCATTAAGTGGATACAGTTTCTTTCATCTTCCTTTCTTGTCCTATGTACCTGAAGAAACCCTTCTTGTTATTTGTTTGGTCACTAGCCAAGTTCAGCTCCAGCTCTGTCTTGGATTTCTTGATCCCCTCCTTGCACTCTCAGGCCATATCCCTATAATCTCTGCATTACGTAAATCCCTGCTTCCACTGCCTGTGCATTTTGGTTTTGTGTTTTAGTTTGGCTAACACGTTTTGACCTAGCCAGGCTTGCCTCCTGCCTTCCCTGCCCGACTTCTGACACATCAGGATTGAGAGGTTTTGTGCACTAAAAAAAATGTCTTTAAATATCTCCCAGCTCTTGTTCTCTCACAGAATCACAGAATCGTCATGGTTGGAAAGGACCTCTGAGATCACCAAGTCCAACCATAAACACACAAAAAAACCCAACCTTACAATCTTGGCCACTAGAGCATGCCGCTAGATCATGCCCTGAAGTGCCACATCTACATATTTCTTAAATACCCCCAGGGATGGTGACTCAGCCACCCTGCCTGGGAAGGCTGTTCCAGTACCTGACCTGACCACTCTCTCAGTAAAGTAATTCTTCCTAATATCTAATCTAAACCTCCCCTGCCGCAACTTCAGACCATTTCCTCTGGTCCTGTCATTATTCCCTTGGGAGAAGAGGCCAACCCCCACCTCTCTACAACCTCCTTTCAAGTAGTTGTAGAGGGCAGTGAGGTCTCCCCTCAGCCTCCTCTTCTCCAAACTAAACATGCCCAGTTCCCTCAGCCTCTCCTCATAGGACTTGTTCTCTAGACCCTTCACCAGCTTGGTGGCTCTCCTCTGGACACACTTCTGTGTCTCTGAGGCCATTTTCCCAATGGATCACATCCACTGGCACCCTAAGCAGTCAAAAGTTTGCCCTTTCTGAACTTTAGGGTCCTGACTCTACATGTTATCCTCCTCCCCATACCTCTCAAGATTGAAAATTCTACCAGGTAATGATCGCTGCAGCCCAGGCTACCTCCAATCTTGACCTCTCCAATAACTTCTTCCACACTAGTGAACAACAGGTCCAGCAGTGTCTCTCCTCTGATTGGGCTCTCCTTCACTTGTGCTAGGACGTTTCCTAACACACTCTAGTAGTTTCCTGATGCTTGCAGTTCACTGTGTCATTTTTCCAGCAGATGTCTGGGTAGTTGAAGTCCCTGTCAGGGTTGTGGCCTGAGAGCCCTCTCCTGACAGGAGAGGTCAAGGTACCCAGTATCCAGCTTCTTCCAAGGGAAGGAAATTATTAGGCACCCTGTACCCTGGGTGCCCTGGCGATTTCCTAGAGTGGTTCTTACCTCATGATGCTATAGAGAGACATTGAAACATTAAAGTCTAAAGGCAATCTGAGTTAGGAAGGATACTCTCTGACACAGTGTAGGATCCTGAGCCTGTAAGCAAGACAATTGTGCCAGGCATCAAAAGGGACTTACGGTATCACTGCAGAATAGTGCCCTGCCCTGCCAAGTACCTTCTCTTCAGCTATGGACAGTCTGTTGATTAAGATAAACTTGCAGAAAATGCAAATCTGGGAGCTGGGTTAGGTACCAGGAAAACATTCCTTCCTGGTACCAACAGAAGAGGAATTAAAGCATTGAAACATAAGCTGTGATCATAACTCTCCTAAGGCAAGCCTATAGGTGTTCTGACCATGGGAAGGGTGATCTTCTTCTTGGAGTCAAGAAAGAAAAAACAGAGCTGGATGCCATCCTACCTTCATGTGCTGGCTGGAGGATTTTTCTTAAAAGCTGTGTCAAAGCATATCTTGTAGAATGATGCTCGGTTTTCTTGTCAAAATTCCATCTGATGGTGAGTCTTTCACCTTCCTGCTGTACTGTTCCAACTTTGAATTGGTCTGCCCCCTGGTAAATGGTATCTCAATTAAAGGTTGAATTTGTCTAACTTAAATTTTCAGCCATTGGAACTCATTATTCTTTTGGCAGCTAGCTTAAAAAAGCCTTTCCACCAAGTCCTTCTCCATACATGGTGTAAGTGCCCATATGCATTGATGAAGACATCTCTCATTTTTCTCTTCTTTAGGCTGAACTCATCAAGCCATACTTAAGACTCATTTTCCATCTGTTATGTTATTTCAGTGAACTTTCTCTAACCTTTTTCCAACGTACCCGCATTCTTCTGGAGTGCAAATGCCATAACCAGGCATACTCACCTAATTTCTCTCTTATGCATGCCACCCACTGTTGTGTCATCTTCAGGCTCTCTCAGGAAACATTTTGTATCATCATGTAGATCAAACTAAAAATATTAACTAGGGCTGGACTAAGAACTGCTGCCTGGGAATCTGCCCTGGAAACCATCTCTGTTCATTTCTCTTTCTGTTTTCAGCTCTACTTTAGTCTCTGGCAGTGAACCAGTTTTTAATCCAGCTAGTATGTGCTCTGCTAATTCCATGTCACATAGTTTTTAAATCAAATATTCTGATGCACTTAGCTGAATGCCAAACAGATATATTCTTGTTAGCACAGTATTTCATCAGTCATCCTGACAAGAGGAATGGCAGCTTTGACAAGACATTTACCCTCTCCATAGGTCTGGGGATCTAAGTAATAGGGGAGATAATTCAGCAGGACTGGGGTCCTCACACTGAAAGAATCTCACTGCATACAGATAAGGGCTGTGATCATTAATTCATGTTAACTACTTGTTAGAAGCTATAATACTTTATCTGATCTTCAAGGATTTATCTACATTTCAAATTTTCTATGGGATTTTGCTCAAGTTATGGAAAAAAACAGCTTGTGGAGGCCAGGTCTCTGAAACTCACAGATACATTAAAGAGTCATAGAAACTAGAACTGAAAAGATTTCAAAAAGTTACTAGTCCAGTATGCAAGACAGTGTTTTATTTGAAACATGAATTTGAGGACTAAACTTAGTCCACTTAATGAAGATTGCATACATTGTAATTCCTTGCACAGCCGAGTGCAAAGTCCTGTAGATAATAGGCAATCCTTGTCACAAGCGTATGTTTGAGAAAGAGAACCCTAAAAGCCTGAAAACACTGATTTAACAGTATAGGCTGTGGGCTTAAGGAGAATCACTGTTAGAAATTGTACCATGTGTTTGCGTGTGGGTAATTTTCTTCTCTGCAGTGGTAGAATTAAAGGTTGTGATGCAGCATGTGGAAGACAGTCTGGCCTGAATTTACATAATGAGCTGCTATTAAATTTGGTAATTTCTGATGAATGACCGAAGAGCTTTAAGTAAAAGCACTAAGAGGATTGAATGCTGCCTAACAAATTCAGAGCTCTGAACCAGCTCACAGGACGTCTCTTCCAGGTGGCTTTGGAGATGTTTATATGTTTAAATTATGTTCCCAGAGCAGGTAGAGAAGATGTCTGGGAGGAAGGATCCCTGATAATCTTTCTCTAAGCTACATGGGTTTATTTTTATATTGAGAGTAGAGATTGAAGACCTTGTCAGAGGGAGAAAAAGCCTTTTAGATTGCTTAGATGAAATTCCTTGTCTTGTATAAGGCTGTGTGGTGCGTGCGATTTATGTGAGGGGCCTGTGTGAGAGTGGGGGAGCTGGCAGCTCCCCAGTCACACACAATGGCCTGTGTGCTGGACGGGGTCCAGCAGCGAGCTTCAGCCTTTTCAGACCCCACACCAACGGTACTGAAGTTTTCTGAGTGCAATACCACAAAAGGCTGATACAGGTTCACGTGGCCCACACACCTCAAAGAGAAGTTCATATTGCAGTCTGGATTCAATTTACTATTTGGCCTATGCTTGCATAAAGCATTAAAAAGCTATAAGAGATTCCAGCTTTGCGAAAATGTCTCTGTGTCAGTCCAGAGGCACGTGCCCAGGACTGATCTGAGGTTGATAAAATTAAGTACGTCTTTAATGGTAAAAGACCCAGGAGGTTTCACTCTGCCTTTTTGGTAACAGGTTTCAGAACTGTGTTGGATCAACATGGTGGCCGAGGTTTCTTTTTAGCTGTGGATGTATTGTTTATTGATGTTTTGGTTATTTGTGCTGTAAGTTGAAAGATATATCACCTTTTGCAAATGCTGGTAATACAAATTATTGATAGTAGTTCATATAATACTGATATCTAACTATTAGTAGTGAATTTATATTGAGAAAAAAAAAAGAGAAAATCACTGAATGAAAACATTTTTGTTGCTTAGTGGCCGGTGATTATAATTGATTATACTTGTTATATCAGGCAGTCTGAAGCCCCACTAAGTAATATGTGAAGTTGCTACTTGGAGGGGAATATTGCAACACAGAAAACAAGCATCAACAAAATAAGCACAGAGAAAAAAAAAAGGGGGACTATGTGAGTTTTATTTGTGAATAGTTGAAGAACATTTGTATGGACACTGAGTACCCCCGCAAACAAAAAAGAAGACCCTGGAGGACATGGGCCTGCTCTGTATTAATTTATGAGTGCTGTTTGTGCTATGTGACTTTTTAATAGCTTTAAGGAGTTTTCCATGACTGCATTGTATTAATTAAAAGAGGCTGCTGGGGAAAAAAAGGCAGGAAATAAAACGTAGCGATCAGATGCCTCTGAGGCAAGCATATCAAAAGTCATTAATAACTAGGTCTAATGCTAATCTATGTTTTCAGCCATGAAGAAGAAATAAACAGAACATCACTGCTGATAAAATGTTTTGATGAGACAAATATCTGAGGGGTGGTAAAAAATGGGACAATGAGATCAAAGAGCGATTTAGATCCCTTTGTAGCAGAGCACAAGGCATCACTCTGTGTTATAGTGTCCAAGTGTACATTCAAAGAAATTCAGGCCATACAACCATACAGGGGGGAGCCCTATCTTGAGGAGTAATGATTTATAAAAAAGCTTGTGATGAAGGGGATTTGCAAAGGAATTGAGAGGTTAAAATAGCCTTTTATATTTAGTGCTGGAACGCCCACCCTGGAAAGGCATGCTTACCATTGGTGATATGCCAAGGAGAACCATGATAAACTGGGAAGGGTTCAAAAAAGAACGAAAGAATGATCTAAGAACAGGACGACTGACCTGGGAAACAAATTCAAGGAATTCAGTTTGCTCAGCTTGTCAAAGAAAAGCTTATTAGGTAGTTGGATTGCCGTCTGTTAACTCCCTGTATTGGGAAAGGGGATCATGTAACAAAGGGATCTTTAATCTGTCAGACAAATGATGTAACAAGATCAAAGAAAAGCTGGAGTTACATGAATTCAGGCCAGACAAAGTGTGGCTTTTTAATAGCAGATGGGTAACTGAGAACAGTTAATTTTGGCATGTGGTAAATTCTAAACCTCTGAAAAATTTAAGATGTGAAAATTTTAAAGATACAATATTTCTAAGTTTGGTTCTGTTGATATTTTTTTTCATTTAAAACGATTTAATGTAGAAAAATCTTATGTTGTTTATATCTTGTATTCTTCAGGAATCTGATTTATTCACTCCTGTAACCTTTACAAAGGTTGCTGTTTGTACTGTCTTGTGTTGGAGGCTTTAAAGTTCATTTGCAAAACATCTGTATGCTCCTCCATGGTCTAACAGTCTTTGAAAAACCTCCCTTGTGGAATCAGTGTTAGAAATCTAAGCCATCATACATCTGGTTTATTGAGATAACTAATTGTGGTCAATTAAATGTAATTACACTGAAAATTACCACACTTTAATATCTAAGTTTTCCAAATACCAAATATCTCTTACTACACATACAGACTCTGGGGGTGTAAAATTGACAGTACCTATTATACTGTCAACTCTGTTAGTAAATATAACCCAATAAGTATAATATATTAAGTGAATCATATGAAAGCTTAATTTCAGTTGGTGACTTAATTACTGATTTGTAATTTAAATTCTGTAAGCTTTGCCTAATTTTTTCTAGCCTTAATGTTTTCATTAATTTAATTTTAAATCCACTCACATCATCATCTTTTCTGTAGCGTTTTGTTAAGCATGAAATAGTAAAGAACTCTGTTGATGTGTTTGGGGAAAAAGATGTATTAACAGATTTTATAGAGACTGGAGATCAAAGGAGCTGCTCAGCCATCCTATTGTGTCTCCGGTGCCTTGCAGGCCATTAACTTCCACCCACTTACCTCTCTGTCTTAGTTTGATTCATGCATTTTTATCCACAGGGAACTAAACATTTGTGTGCCATAGAGTCTCATCTGTTTGATAAAGCTAGTCTGATGCCTTCCCTTTCTTAGCTTTGACCCTGGAAACAGCTACATTTAAGTTACTGTGGGAAATTATTATTTTTTTTTTCCTAGCATTTCCACAACAGAAAGCAAGGAGAGATGGGTTAACTTGCTTTGTTGTCCATGTCAAGGTGATGGCCTTGTAATGAAAATCAGCTAAAAAATTTTCAACCCGTCTATGCTGAGAGAACCTTTGACTCAGCAGGAGAGGATCAACAGATATTGAGGATAGGCAAAACAGCTCTACACACTTTCTCTTAAAAAACATCATTTGATGCTCTATTTTAAAGATTTATTTTCTGAAATACAGATGTTCTTATGCCAACGTTCTGTTGGATTTGTATTTCCCATTCCCACCAAATACTAAGGTTACGTTATTATCATAGTTTGACTTTTCCATAAGAAAAGTCCTGGAATCAAGTCTACTTCTCAGAGTCCAGTCGAAGTAGCAAAAATATTATCAAGGTCCTGAGGGCAGTCCTGATCACCCTCACCAGCATCATTTCTCAAAAGCAGTGGGACAAGCCCTGCCTGCTGAGGCCTCTGCACCTCTGCCTGTGTTATTGTGCTTGGCTATCAGCTCCCCATCTCTTCAGGAGCAGACAGTGATTCCTACAACCACCCTGGACATGTATTCTGTTCCCCGATAACCCAATGTTTAGGCAGACAAATAGCAAAGTAAGATCTGGATAAAACACAAGCCAACACTACTTAGCCATAATGAATTTACTTGTACCGAATACTTAATTATTTTTCCATATTAACTTGTTCTTTAAAGGTCTTGGTTTTCTTCTGCTTGCTTTGTTTTTCATTGCTGAAACCTTGACATGGGCCACAAGGCAGATTTCCTAATCTGAGACCTTTGAGTTCTCTCTGAGAGATAACAGTAGCAAGACTGAAAATCGGGCCTTGATTTAACTTTTTGCATTAGGACTTCAAGGATGAGGTTCACTAACATGGTTAGATTCACAAAGGATAGGAATCTTGTAAAATCCTTTTATCTGACAATAATCCAGATTTATACGGCACTTTCTTTAGAGAAATTCTAGAGTGTCCATGCAAGCAAAGACTAAATGAATTGAGTTGTTTAGCCTCCATAGTTCTCTGTAACTATATTAGGGCTGGTAAATGCCAAAGAGGCATAAGAACTGTTTAGGGCTAGTGGTGCAGGCACATATGTTAGTTTAAGGGAGAGTTTGGTATGCTGTGGATCTGCTGTGGAAAAGACCTGCCAGGAAAAGGCTGTGGATCCAGTGACCTGAGAGGTCTTTCCATTTCCTCTGTTTCTCAGGTACCACTGTGGTTGTGATATCAGCCACACAGAGAAGGAACACTGCTGGCCCCATAAGTTTTACTTACTATCTAATGCATAGTTTACTGTGGTTAATCAGCTCAGTACTATTAAAGCTTAAAAGTCTTAAAATCCTGTTAAGAAGATAGAACTATTGTTAATCTTTTATGACTATAGGAATGCAGTCTCTGTAGTAAAGTGCTGCTGTTGAAAAGCCTGATGATCATACAAATAACTTGTATAGAATGCCGTTACGATTTTTTAAAGTTAACTGTTGCAGGCTTAGATATGATTGGGTGATCTGCATTTTTCAGTTGCATTCACAGTCTTTCAAGCTAAGGAGGCACTTTAATGGTAAATCCCTGTGTGGAGTCTGTAATTTCGGCAAGCAGTTCCCTGGAAGTGAAAGAGGGGGATTTTGTGTATTGAGGGGGTTGCTATAGAAAACATCCTTGTTTTGGTCCTGTGACATGTAAGGTGCTGCAGGAATTCTTAATGAGCAAGTTGCTGTGGGGCTGAGATGTAGCGGATATAGCGGCTTGAAATAGATTTTGATGTCTTTCGGCTGTAATGCTGAAGTACCTGTAAACACGCTACTCCAATCGGTTTGTTTGGGTGAGATTGCTTTATATTGTGGCAATACTTTTGTGTCTGTGCACTGAGATGAACTCTAACTCCAGTGGGGAAAAGATAAATCTCTAGATGTGAGATCTGCAGAGCTCATGGTCAGACCTTCTGTACAGACGTTATTAGCAGGGGTGTGACTGTTGATACCACACCAGCCAGATGGGCTAGTTATTAACTCAAATCCCACTTTCATTGCTTTATTGCTGAACTTAGTTGTTCCCACATCACCGTAGAAGAATCTCTGCAAAGAATGTAAGTTACACGGCACTGCTCTATATGAATCAGCATGAGCAGTATGCATGTCAGTTAAACCCCAGAGTCTTGTTATTGTGCAGAAAACGAACAACAAAAACACACTGCATAAAGCATGGAAAATTTCCTCTGTGTAACTTCTTTCTGTGGCTTGATCTGCCCCTTGCTACACTGCACGGGGCAGCTATGGGTGTAGTCACCCTTAAAGGCATGGCTGTTTATGTAAATAATTGTTGTTACAAACTACGATAGGCAAAATATACGTCTGTTTTTCTGTAGTAAATTTAACAAGTCTATTAACAAATAGTTGTTTCTTTTGATAGATAGCTAGATTACTAAAGCAGTCTGTGGGATAGAATTTGTGGAGACAGGGAGTGATGGAAGATACATGTCTTTTTCTATGATAAAAATAATGTATTTTAAATTGTTTTGGATGCAACATAAGGTTTTATGATGTCTTCAGCAGAAAGCTATTTGATGTAAGAAAGTGAGAAAACAGGAAGAACTAGAAGTAAAAAAGGTAATACTAATAAGCATTGGGAATTCATGTTTCAGGGAATTGGGAAAATTTCTTTGGTAGTTAGGAAATTTTTCCCTGAGGGTGTGATGGTATTGCCAAGTCTGATCATTCAGAGATCACAAGGCAGGCTCTCAAAATCATGAGATTATTACAAATGATAAGACTTGACTTCTTTTCATTTTCCTCCTGTGCTTTCAGGGTGGAATCTCTTTGGTGTTTTAAAACTTTCATTTATTGCCACGAGGTCTAGCAATGTTTTGTTCTGAAACAAAGCAGAAGCAGAACTTGTGTTTAAATAATGAAGCTGAGGCTTGGAAAAAACATCCTGCTATTGCAGCACTCCTGCTAAACTTGCAGGAACTGGCAGCCCTGTTGTGGCTCCTGTCTATAGGATGTCTTGCACAGCTCTCTAAGCAGTCTCCTCTCACGAAGGTAGAAGCAGTGGTTCCCAAGCAAATGGACTTCTGTGACCTGGGAAGAACTCCAGTAGGTCCATGGCTGTGCAGATCTGACGACTTGCAGCTTTTACCATTTCATATGGCTTGTGAGTCGAGCTTGCAGCTCCACTCTGATTCCTGGAATACAATAGGACATCATTGGTAAGTCATGGGTCCGCTCCAGCCTTGCCAATTTGATGTTCCTTGGTGTTCATTTGTAGTGATTAGATTGCTGTTGTAGCTAAACTATTTATGATTTTTTAAATGTAATTTTTCAAATTTGGATTCCCTGAGAAGAATCATTAAAGTTTTGCACAGGAAAGTTTGAACTACCTTGTCAGATTTGCAAAAGAGTTTTCAAGATTTCCAACCAAACCCCGAGTCCCACTGGGATCTTCCATACTTTAGAAGCATCAGAGCTTAGCTTCTTCCTATATGCCTCTTGGACTGCAGCATCTCTGACAGCCTCTAATCCTTCTAGACTTCACAGCATGCTCTGAAAATTGCAATTTCCTTTTCTTCTTTGAAACAAATTCTTATAATTTCTTGCATATGGTATTACAGCTGACAGTATGTAGTCCCAGCCTGGATACTAAGACTGAATTGCTGTTTCTTGAGCTGTGCTTAACTGGACTCTAAAGGTAGGTGCTGCCAAAAGGAAATCTCAATTAGTTTGTAAATGACAGTCAGTTGGGACTGTGTTCTACATTGACCACCAGCTGATTCACATTTTAACAAGCTATTGTTTTCCCAATTTGAATTCTATTATTTCTTGAATCATCTGTTTTCTCTAAGCCTTGCTGGGTGCTGTTTGCACTATTAATCATGCATTTTTTCTTTTACTTAATACATGTATTTACATAACTGCAGAATTAGTTAAGAGAAAGGGGGGCATGTGGCTTCCAGCTGAAGTGGAAAATTAAATTGTTGTCAGTTTGGGCAAACATCTGCAGAACAGGAATTCTGAAAACCACATGTAATGACTGAGATAACTGGGCAATGAAAGCTTACTGTCAGTTGGGCTGATTACCACACCTTACTGGTATTTTCTCTGTTGGGTAGCAGGAGGTAATCAGGCAGTATCTAAAATACTGCCAGGCTGTATTCTGATTTCATGCCTAGATTTACCAGTGTGTCTGGCTATATGGAATTATATCTAATTTCTATTCACATAAACAAGATCAGAATCAGCCCACTGTTTTCACTGGGCTGATGATGTTTGCCTTCTCCATTGCAACATAAAGTTCTTCCTTGTTTGTTGGAAGGAACTGTAAATCAGCATATTGGTTTGATTTTAATTTTTGGCTATTCCAGTGTTGGTTTCATACAAAAGTCAAAGTATGAAGTTAAAGAATGACATAAAATCAGGATGGAATGGGCCTCCAGAAGTCATTTCACTATATTAGAACAGGCTTAATTCTGCCTAGTAGCTTCTGTCAGATGTCTAGCACTTTAAAGTCTAGTGTCTTAAAGCTCAAAAGGATGGGGACTCTATCTCTTCTTAAGCAGCCTGCCATTGTCAGACTCACTTAATGGTGAAAAAAACATGCAAGCATGCATGTGACCCCTTTGCCAGAGGGTTAGTTGCATCTCCAAACCTGAAATTCAGAAGTGAAGGAGCAGAAGATGGACTGGAAACCAGACGTGGGATTTTCCACTTCAGCCAGGTGGGCGAGGAAGGACACATCCTTCCTGGAGGAGACTCTCCTTTCCTATGGTCATGCTGCCTTATGGCAGCAGGGACCTTTTAATTCTTTGTGTGGAAGTGCATGCAGAGGGCCTTGAAGCTCATCACAAGCTGTGCCCTACCTATATCCCTCTCTTTGGAGAAAGACTCCTACAAGGGAACACCTTCTCAAAATAGGGTTCTGTTGAATGAAAGCATCTCCCGACAAACATGCATGGGTTAATGACTGGTCATATATTTTGCTCCTTGTGGGGAGATTTTCAAAGGACACTGGCTATGAAGGAAGTAGGGGTCATTCCCACCCTCAGCCTCATCCCCTATTTCGATTGGCAAAGAGAGGGCTCAGAGTGTACACAAAGGCTCTGAGGATGCTCCTGCGCCCTCCTTTTTGTGTGGCCTATAGAGAAGGAACAGAACAGAACAACCAATGTATCCCCTGGAAACTATGTCAGTTCCTGTCAATGGGCTGTTTACAGACTGGACCTGTGGAAGCCTTGGCTTTGTATGGGCAGAGTCACTGGTGAAGGCCTCTGATGTAGTGCCACATGTGTTAATGTTGGCTGGCATCACCTCTGTACTATAAATATCCCTATTGGGTAGTGGCACAGCATTAATTCTTGCATGTTTTCATGCCAATTTTACTTGCTTTTTCTAATCAAATATTTACAAACAATCCCGCAGTGTTCTCTGGCATCATGAGGCGGCTCTCTGAAGGAAACCATTAATTTTCTGCTGTACAGCATCGGCTGATTAGTTGCTTTGTGGAGGAAGAACTGATATGAAAGCACAGAAATGAAAACAGCAATACCCCTGCCAAACAGTGTAGGCTGTTGCTACATGTTGCTTTCATTCATCAACTGGTTTTATTCATTTGTTTGAAGCGATACTAGTGAGTGAATCTTAGCAGAGAACTGTGAAGCAGTGCTCGGGAGCACAGGAGCTTGCCTGCCTTCCTGTCTTCTCTCTATAGCCCTGCTCCCAACACCAGAGGTCAGCTTTCTACTGTGCATTTGAAGCTCTTTCTGCTCGAGCTGTGGCATCTAACTGTCACAAAATATAAAGAAACCAATGAGAAGATCTGACCATCCTCCAGGCCAAACATGGCTTGCAGGAAGGGTTAAGGCAGAAGTACTTATGGGTTGGATGACCTATATTGCACGTCTTTCACCAGAGCTATCGTCACCCTTGCCTTCCAGCCTGGTGCTGCAGTTATCTATTTGTTGTTTAGGCTGACTTCATAGATGTGAGGGCTCCTCCATCCTGTTTTTGTTACTTAAAATGCCTGTTACAAAACAGGAAGTTAGTTTAGTTACAAAAACTGCCTATTTTAGTTATTTAAATGGTCTCTGTTGCTGCGGTGTCTGAGTTCCTTTCTGCCTCAGCTATCTGTGTCTTCCCAGGTGAGATCAGTCAATGCTGCTTCCATTCTTACTGATGAAAAAGCCAAGCCAAGGGACCTACAGAAAACAGGATGTGTCCAGAGCTGCATTCATCTAGGGCAGTCCTAGAAACACATGGCTCTATTCCAGCAATTCCCACGGAAGGACAGTGGCTCTACAGGCATTTTTTCAGAGAGGTTATTCAGTCTGGAGTGCTGCTTCTCCAGACTTGTGCCATCACACCATTATTCTGTTTTGGAGAGCCCCTAACTTGTCCCAACCATCCCCTGCTGCTGCAAGGAGCAGGAATTATAGAATAGTTTGGGTTGGAAGGGACCTTACAGATCATCTTGTCCCAACCTCCCTGCTATGGGCAGGGACACCTTCCACTAGGAAGCTTGCTAAGTCAGTTGTCTGTCTTTGCTGGTTAGTATCCAATTAGAGAGCTGAGTCACCAGGCAGCTTTAAAGACCTAGTCCTCTTTAGATTTCATTTAAGAACTGCTAATTATATAGATTGACTGATACATGCATGCAATATCACCATCAGTACCCTAAGACAAGACCACCATTTAAAATTACTGTTTTTTCAGCCAAATCCACAAGCATAGGGTCACTGGGGTTAGAACACAGAGGAGGAAAGAAAAAATGGCAGCGGGAGAAAGAGATCAGCATTTTTAGCAGCAGCTCATGTTTAGATAGTTCTGTCTTAGTTGTGAAAATGGACTTGAAAATATTCTCCTATCTTGATGTAAACTCTGAGTCTAGCTAAATCTGGAAGAGCAGCTGCAGACGTGTGTTTTAGGAGGTCTGACATGGGATGCTGTGTGCATTCATGAACTGGAGATTAATATGAGGGAGGAGGTGCTACTTCTGAGTGTGGTGCTAGTGAGACCTTTACGGGAGTGTTATATCCAGCTGTTAACAGTTTAGTCTTCAAAATGGATGTTAAAATTGACAAAGGTTCAGGGATGAGCCTCAGTTTGACTTATGTTTGGAAGCTCTGCCTTACAGAGAAATACTTAAACAGCTCAACTTAGCTTATTAAGAAGTTTAAGTAGTGATTTGATTACTGTCCATTAGTTATTGGAAGGGAAAGGAAGGAGATATCTTGCAGAACAGAACTCTTTCATCTTACTTTTTCATCTAAGACAGAATCTAGCAACTGCAAGAACTTAAAGATCGCAGAAAGCTGGAAATAAATTGAATTTTTAATGGTGGAAGTAATTAAGCGTAGGAACAAATACAGGATTTATTCATCACAACGATCTCCTTTGGCCTTAGAACTTATAAATCTGCATTGGGCTAATTCCATCATTAATTCTAGCCATATGTAAGTTACTTTGTAAGCTCCTGAAGTTAAATAGCTTGTCATTATTCCTAGGGAAGAATGGTACAAAGAAATTGTATAAGGCCCCATTAAAGACTTTTTCTTCAAAGACTTTCCTCTTTTGTCTTTTGTTCTGGAGATGAGGGAGCATCATTTTTCAACAGAATGGATTGTAAAAACCTGAAGGAAATCTATCTAATTTAATGTTTTCATTAGAGTTGAAACTTGTGAGACATCAAAACTCTTCTTAGCTTACCTTTGTTTTTTTGCTCCTGCAAAACAAAAATACATATTCTTCAGTATAAAGTTTTTCTCTGCTGAACTTAGGGAACTCAATCATAGTTTTCAATTCTCCACTTCATGCTCGGTAATATTTGCTGGGCTGCCAATCTGTCAGAATATANAGACTCCACCACCTCCCTGAGCAGCCTGTTCCAGTGCTCTACCACACTCACAGTAAAGAAGTTCCTCCTCACGTTTAGGTGGAACTTCTTATACTCAAGTTTGTGCCCACTTCCTCTTGTCCGGTTGCTGGGCTCCACTGAAAAAAGACCAGGCCCGTCCTTCTGACAGCCTCCCTTTAAATATTTGCAAGCATTGATTAGATCCCCCCTAAGTCTTCTCCAGACTAAAAAGACCTAAGTCCCTCAGCCTCTCCTTGTAAGAGAGATGCTCCAGGCCCTTAATCATCTTTGTGGCCCTTTGCTGTATCGTGTCCAGCAGTTCCCTGTCCTTCTTGAACTGGGCCACTTCAGGTTGAGATTCTATCAGGAATATGTTAAGAATTCTGGCCATGGATGAATAAGTGCAGACCAAACTTTCAGTTTTTAGAAACTTGTAACACCACAACAGTGTAAAAAACTCTGCATGTTTTGTGGGTTGTTTTTTTTCTTGGCTTTTTGTTTTGTTTTTGTTTTTTGTTTGTTTGTTTGCTTGCTTTTTAAAATTATTCTGATTTCTGCCTGTTTTGTTGTCAAGGATATCACTTTGCTGTAAGATGTATGAGAGGATAAAAATGAGTTTTTGGATACCGTGGGGTGAAGTCAACTAGAGAGGGCAGGAAAAAATTACTAAGGGATGCTTAAATCTTGTATCACTGAGGAATCTAAGTGTTGAACCATGAGCTTTGAGTTGTGTCCTCAGCAACTCCTGGCTATAAGATTAGGACTTTGTGTGAAGAACTTGAGGCTTACTCTGTGTGTAGGACAGCGTAATATAGGCATCCTTAATTTTTCAACATTATTGTACTGCATTTAATTCATTGTTAAATATTAGCAAATGGCTGCTGTTGGAAAGAACCTCGCCTGCCATAAAAAAAAAAGGCAGCAGGTATTGCTGCAAGAGCTACTGCTCATTCTGCCCTGAGTTACTCTTTTCAGATTACTCTGGATATAGGAGACCTGACTGGGACTCACTGGCACTCTCCAGCTCCTCCAATCAAAGGGTGCCTGATGAAGTAGTTTCCAGCACTGTGTAAAGAGACCTTCGTAGAGGGGCAGTTCTATCAGCTCTTTTATTGTTTGGTGAGCTCTTAAAAGAGAAGCCAGCACAGCAGATTCTCAAGAAGCTGTTACCGTGGATGCCAGATTGTGGATGCCAAAGATTTTGAAGTTTGGAGATGTTTGGCTCAGCCTTCCTGTGCACCCTTGGTGCTGTATGACTCTGTCTTTGTGTCCAAGCTGTAAGACTTTGCTCAGAACAACAGAAGCACCCCAGCAAAACTCTGGGAGCTGTTTTTTTCACATTGTAGTGTGGTATTTGCTCTCTGAAGTTTCTGAATGCTCAGTTTTCTAGGCAGTTTAGCTTTAGCCCAGGGCCAGATGCAACCCCCATAGGTACCTGGGAGTTGCCTAGGTGCCCTCTCTTCCCGACCTCAGCTCACAGAGGCTAGGACAGTGATAACTCTGGAGCAGCACATGCTTTCTAGATGCTATGCAATCCCAGGTTTCTTCCTCTGCTGCAGAGATGCTGGAGGGAAGCCAGCCTGCCCAGCAGCAGCTTGTCTGGTGGAGACAGGAGATAATGGGGAGCTAAACTCTCGTTAACTCCCACAGTGAATCTGTGGTATTGATCAGACTTGTAGTCTGGTTTGGTTTATGTAGTGGTTGTCCTCCCAGAGTTCGGAGTCTACAAAGTTGGCTGTCGCTAGAGAAACGTGGAATTTTCTTCTTATGTGTATAAATATGTGATGGGAGGGAATAAGAAAAACACAGCTGGACTCTTCTCAGTGGTATCAAGTGAAAGGACAAAAGACAATAAACATGAACTGAGACAGATAAAAGTCCCCTGAAACACAAGAGAGAATTTCTTTACTGTGAGGGTAATGGAACAGTATCTCCACAGCCTAGAAATGTTGTGGAGATATCTCTGTAGAGACATAAAAAATGTGGCTCAGCACAGTCCTGGCCATCGTGCAGTAGCTCACCCTGCTTTAAGCAGGGAGGACTGGACTAGATGATCTCCACAGGTGCCTTCCAACCCCAGCTATTCTGTGATTCTGTGATTTTTTGCTTTCTTTTTCATCCTTTATCCGTCATATCTAAGTGTGAGCCAAAATTTGGTCCATGGTTTGCATAGATACTTCATGCTTTATATGAGTCTTTTGGACCAGTTCCATTCCCTTGTAACAGCTAGTTGCTGTTTGGAAATTCCACTCTGAAGTATCTCTCTTCTTGCCATAACTGCCTTTTTTTCCTCTGCCTTTGTTGTCTGATCAAAGGATTGGAAGCTGTTGCTTTGTTGCCATATATATTGCGAGTGGGCCGTATTTGAGAGTAACAAATATAAAATTTATTTTTGTTTTCATTCAGTTCTTTTATAAAATTAATAGTTTTTGTCTGAAATCTACTTTTAGTAGCTTTCAAAACCCACTTATATTAACCACCAATCATACACTTCGCATATCTGCTTGAGGAGCATAGTATTTCATGTATTAAAAATAAAAGCAAGCCAAAAAAACCAAATCATTGTGAGAAGAACTGTGTGTCTAGTGTATATTCCAGCCTTACACAAAGAGGAATGCTGAAAGATACTGTCCACATTTAATGCTGGCTGCACAGGGGAATGGGAGAGGACCATTAGTGACTGGGAGGTGCTTAACCACAAATTAATAGGGATGTGGACAGTATTCTAGAACAAATATCATTGTTTTTATGCACTTCCTTAAGCATTTGATGTCAACCACTGCTGAAAATGGGATAGGGCAGCCATCTGAATTGTAATGGCTGCTCTTAATATTCATTGTTTCTTGAAGTACATGCCTGTGCAAAATTGACTGCAGGTTGGACTGTGTGTATAATGCTGCTTCTTCTGTGCTTTGCAATCAAGTCTGGATCTTCTGCCAAATGTCTTCAGAAAAGTTCTGTAAGCTGCAGTATCGTTTCTAATTGCCTCCTCCATGGTCTGGGCTGTACATGTCCATCACATCAGGCACCTGTCTGCTTTCAAGAGGCTGCAGCACCATCATAGAGCTCTAATGTTCCTGTCCTTTAATTATGGAATACATAAGCATCTTCTGCAGTGTGTGCATCCCTCTCAGAGCTCTTCATGTCAGGAATACTGAGATGCTGGCAGCCTGGCTTGCTTGCAGTAACAGCAGGCTGGTGTGATTATCCAAAGGCAGCACATTTATAGATGTCCATTTGTTGCATGATCCTGGGGATCTCTGAATGTGTGCCTCCTGGAAGCCCCCCACTTGGCCACTTGATGGCACTCTGAAATATTTATTTGGTTGCAAATGCTATGAAGTACGCCAGTTTTTTTAAAACAGGGGTAGAGGAAATAGAACCTCGGGTATTAAATAGTGAAATGCTATGAAGATTGCAGCTTAAGCCGACCAAAACAAGTAAGGCAGGAGCAGGAGTTCAGCTGCTTGTGCCAGCTACTGCCAGATGAGTAACGGGAGGATTGGCTCTTGTCCAGCTTCCCAGCTCCAGAGTGCTCTGCAGAGACAAGTGCTTCCTCCTAGGTGTTGGTGCTGGGAAGTGTCCTCCATTCCCTGGTTTGTGAGGTGCTAAGGGAGTGAGTGATGCGAGATTGTTAGTCTGACTAGCGGAGGGTCAAATTTAAAAGCATTCCTAAAAACAACAGGAGGGTTGCTTTTGACATTATTGATATGTGGAACTTATAGCCCCCATCAGGTCACACTGTGATGTGTGTTCTCAGAAGTGCTGTGAGAAGTATGACGAAGAAAGGACTAAGACAACTTTAGTAGGGCTTGACACGGTAGGGTCTGGAATACAAATCTCGCCGTTGTTAGTCTTGTACCTTTATCACACAAGATAAAGATATGGACTCTCTCTCCCTTTTATTTGACTGTCTTCAGAGTGTAAGTTAGCATTCATAACATACAGCCAGTTGTACAATTGCTATTTACATTGTAAAACCAAGCCTTTAGGAATATCTTATTTAAAGAAGAAAATTTTAAAAATAATTGTAGTGCCTGCTAGACCTATCATGCAAAACTCTTGTCTGATCAGAATGAGAAAACTCTGTTTTACCTACAGGATTGCAAACTCAGCCCAGTCACATATTCCTTCTCTTTTTGCAGTGCTCAGCTGCTCACCTTCGTGTGAGCCAGGGGAAAGCTGAGCTGCAAGCCAGATCTTCCTGCTGTTTTCGGGAAGGCGAGACATCTTTTCATCCCATTCTCCCCCGTTCTTGTCTGCTTCTGAGCCTTTGCTCTCTCGTGCAATGACAAACAGCACATTGTTCCAGGCATTTCCTAAATCTCTCGTTTTTATTGGCCCAGTTGACTGCGTTCTCCCTTGTGTTACTTTGCCAGACTGTATTTTAGAGTAAGATGCAAACCTACCTAACAGCTCGTTTTCTTAAAGGCTGTTTGTATCTATCCATCCATGTTTCTGAGGTGTGTGTCTTGCCTCTGACATGTGCAGAGCCCACCACACTTACTAGGATTGTGACATGGCCTCAGGATGTGTGTAAATTACAGCTTGCCTTGTCACCTGTCAATTTCATCTTTTCTAAAATGTCCAAATGACATAGTAATTCTGGTTTTTCCCTCTCCTGTACAAACTGTGACTTCTGTGCTTCCTGAACAGAGCCCAGCTAATAACATTAACTTGATCTGGAGTACCAGGAATTCGTCTGGCAACTGGTGAAAGGTGTCAAGCAGAATGCTAAATTTGACATTCAAACATCTGAATTAGCATAAACCAAAATGTTGAATGATTTCCTTCCACTGCACTGACGGGCTTGCTCAGAGCTTGCAGATGTTGCAGTGTTAATGCCGCCAAGCAGAGGGTATGTATTTGCCTGGGGTGGGAAGTGCCCAGGCTCACGGAGTTCACCCCAGTGCAGGTGATCTCACCAGGGGGGTTCAACTTCCACTGACAAGTGTAAGAAAATAAATGCCAGTGGAATTATCGTCTGAGACAGTGTCTCAGAGGGGGTGCTGTTTGGATCTGTGGTGGCCCTGGAGCTAGGCATTGTTCTCGCCGGTCCTCTGGATGAAATATAAACTCACAGCAGATGAAATGTGTGACTGATGAAAAGGCAGGTGGAGTTGTAAATCATGCTGGGAACAGGACTGTCGTGCGGCGTGATTAATCTTGTGGTAAGCTGGAATTATTCAAACCAAATGCATTTTAATGCAGCCAAATATAACATTATACCTCTCTAAACAAGGAGGAATACTGTGTTTTGGAAGGCAGCAACTCTTAAAAAAAAAGAATAAAACCCTGGCTTTCGTGGACAAGCAATAAATTTGAGTTCCTGGTGTGATATCTTGGCAAGGAGGGTGAACATGATCCTGGACCACAACAGGGAGTCCTGAGTGGCAGCAGAGATATGATTTAAGCATTAGTGAGACTGATAGTGGAATATTATGTTTGTTTCTGGAGCCAACATTTTTCAAAGCATGCAGAAAAACTGTAGCTAGTTCCGTAAAGAGCCCCAAGTTAATGTAAGAGTTGGAGAAGATGCCCTAAAGGTAGAGAGAGGACAATATTCAGTTGAAATTTGGACTGTGATACAGAATTTTGTCTTGTGGTAGCATGAATCCTAGTCATGTGATGTCCTCCACATATCTGTGGAAAGTTTCTTAATGTTCTAATCTTCATGTCTGTTGAGAAGCTGCTTTCTCATTGCAGCTGTGAAGGCAGTGCCTTTGGCTGGTGTGGCAAAGCTCATGTTGTCTCCAAGCTTTTTGCTGAGCAGGCCTCCCTTGGCAATGCTTGTGAACATAAATGGGATTTTTGAGTTCAGGCTGGTAAGGTTATCAAAAGTATACTGAAAGGTGACTAGTATTCAGTTTCAAAATATTTTAATGAACAGAAAGCACCAGATATGAAAGAAGTCCTTCATCCAATCAAGACAGGCATAGTAAGAACTTACAGTGAAACCAGGCAAGTCAAAGAAAGAGTTAGGTACAGCTTCTTAATCACTACAAGCAATTAAAATTTGAAACAAACTGCAAAATGAAACAGTGGCTTCTGTGTCATTTGAGATCTTCAAATGAAGTATGCACGTAGCAAAAAACAAGTTATCGGGCTCAAAACAGGATGTAGCAGTAACATTTCTGAGCTGTGAAATAGCAGAGGCCAGGCTTTCTGGCCTTGAAGTATGAAGTAATGAATTCTCAAAACATTTTCTTTTCTGGGAAGTGACTGTTTTGAAAGTTCAGTTTTAGTCTTTTCCTTGCCCGCAGTGTCATTCAGAGCTAGATCCATAGGGATCAGTGCTTGTATCAACACAGCAGTATACTCGAGTACTGCGGGGCATTTTAGGGAATAGGAGTGGAATGGGTATCAGTGATCCCAGTTTAAATTTCTCAGGGATCCTGGGATGGGCCCACCTTGAGCAGAGTCCTGTGAAGTCTCAGTACTGCTCCCTGTTTTTCCAGCTTGCTATGGTATCTTTGGCAGTTCCCACCACTGGCCCTTCTCCCTTGGCTGTAAAAAGGAGCACTGCAGATACAGGCTTAAAGCACTATGAAGTGCTATAAAACTTCCAGTTGCTATTGTTAGTCCTCAAGAGCCTTTGAAAACACGTTCAGCACATGGCCAAACTCTTCGAGCTCCTTGGAAAGATTTGTTCTTTCCTGATTTTTCTGAACTATTGGCATACAGTGAAGCTCAAAGTGCCAGCCGTTTCCTCTTTTACAGCACACCCATTCTGTCGCCGCAGCACAGCGTGGAGTTGGCAGAGCTATTTAAATGAGGCAGGAGAGAGTCTTGCTGAAGCAGCACAAGCTCACCCAGCAAGTTTCGCAGCAGGCTAGATTAGCCTGTGCTCAGTGCCATGCTGCACAG
>VXAK01018201.1:1237-82062 GCA_013399435.1 Arenaria interpres | reverse complement strand
GCAGAGTAGAGGGGGAGGATGGCCTCCCTCGACCTGCTGGCCACGTCTTTTTTAATGCACCCCAGGATGCCACTGGCCTTGGCCACAGGAGCACATTGCTGGCCCATGGGCAACCTGCTGTCCACCAGGACTCCTGGGTTCCTCTCTGCAGAGCTGCTCTCCAGCAGGTCAACCCCTAAACTGTACAAGTGCCTACACTTCAGGTTCCCCACCACTCAACTCCCCAGCTGTCCAGGTCTTGCTGAATGGTGACACAGCCTTCTTGTGTGTTAGCCACTCCTCCCAGTTGTGTGTCATCAGCAAACTTGCTGAGGGTACACTGTGTCCCCTCATCCAGGTCGTTGATTGTTGTGGATTGGGCTGGAGTGGGTACTGAGACAGACAACAGATGCTCTCCCTCACCTCTCGCTGGCAAAAGCCACTTTACAGCCTGTACTGGCACAGGCCACTCCACAGGACATTGAAGAATATGTTGAACAAGACTTTGTTATCTTTCATCCCTGAGATATACTAAATATTTTAGGTTTTAAATGTTTGGAAGCTGGAGAGTTCAAAACCAAGCATTGATAACTCAAACTATCTGCTGTGTCAACATTTCTTTCTGCTGTTCAATCTCCCTCCTAAAACACATTTTATTCAACAGATTTGTTTCCACTGTGTGCTTCTAGTTCACTTTCACATCAAATCAAAAGGACATTATTTCTGCTTGTTGCTGGGAATAGTACGGAGCCAATACTGCTGCAGAGGGTTGGAAAATTTTTTTTTAACTTCCTCACCATAAGAATTGCTGACTAAATTCCCATTGCAGAGTGTTGACCCTGAGATCTGCAAAGGGAACATTACTTTTGGCTGTGCTTAGAGCAAATCTCAGTTATGTCAGGCTTGCCTATGTGCATAGCGTGGTTTGGAATTGCTGTGGAGAGACCACTGGTTAGAAAAGCAGCTTGTTAATTTACTGAATCTGATCTGGCCTCACTGAGGAGTTGATACCATGGAGCTTCAGATGGCATCTTGAAAGAGTTATTTTCTGCCATATATTGGAGTATGAGAGGAGAAAGGGCTGGCCACTGCTTGCTAATTCTTCACCCAATGCCATTCAGGTTAAATGCAATGCTTGATGCTTGTCATTATTACGGGAGACCTTATCACTCTCTACAACTCCCTGAAAGGAGGTTGTAGAGAGGTGGAGGTTGGTCTCTTCTGCCAAGTCACAGGCAATACAAAAAGAGGAAGTGGCCTCAAGTTGTGCCAGGGGAGGTTCAGATTGGATATTAGGAAAAATTTTTACTCTGAAAGGGTTATTAAGCCTTGGAATGGGCTGCCCAGGGAAGTGGTTGAGGCACCATCCCTGGAAGTATTAAAAAGATGGGTTGACACAGTGCTTAGAGACATGGTTTAGTGATGGTTTTTTTGTCAGAGTTAGGTTAATGGTTGGACTAGATGATCTTAAAGGTCCCTTCCAACCGAGACCATTCTATGATTCTATGATTCATGGGGACAAAAAGGACAAGGCAGGATGATAATAGTCTGCAAACTGCCAAAGGAAACTAAAGGGAGTGTCAGCTTGCAGAATAGTTTCCCAGCAGAACTTGTGGAAGTCCTGTCTCAAAATTAAACCAGATAAAACACACCTGAAGCTTACTCACTGGAGTTTGCTCCCTAATTGTGTGACATCTCTACTGTCTTCTAATCTGAGTCCTTAAATTAGTCTGCACTGAATCTTAGCAGTTCATGAAGCCACCCCAGACTCACTAAGGTCTTGTTTTGCTGATGGAAATAAATGAGTTCAGTTACAGAATCCCTTTAAAGTCAGCATGACCTGCTGTTCTACACCCCACTTGGTGCTGCTGGGCACAGCTTCGCAAAAAAAACCTCTCTAGGAAGCTGATTGTATTCGCTGGACTTAGGAGAAGAAAAAGTGTTTTGTTCATAATCCACTGTCATACCAGCACATTGTTTCATTTGTGATGATGGGCAGTCTCCTAAATCTGTCATCTGCAGTCAGACAAACAGATTTTGCAGCTTGCCTTGCCTCTGAGATGTTACTGCTTCACATAATATTTTTTTTTCCTTTGGCTTCAGGCAAGCAAGGAGTTTGATGCAAAGAAAATAAAAGAAAAAGACAGAAGGTTGTTATCAAGGTCAGAATAAAGATTAGCTGTCTTAGAAAAGGCTCAATGCCCTTACTGTTCCCTTCACTGCTAAAGAGCACAAAATACATGTTTGCTGGGGGTAGTTCAGTGAAAAAACCTTATTCATTTCTGTGAGGTAAATTAGAGGGTAACTCTAGAGGAGAAACAGAAATCTGGAGAAGAAAAGAGAGCAATTGAGACCTGAAAGCAAGAAACCTGAGCCAGAGACAGGGATGAGGAGCATCAGGATTGTGTGCTGGCAAGTGGGAAAATGTAGCCTGAAGGGATAGTAGAGCAGAAACCTGATGGTTAGGACCATTTAGCACAAAACCTCTAAAATAATGCAAGCAAACTTAATCTGTTATACTAGGTCAGTGCAATGTCTGCACATAGGACCTTCCTCTCCAGCCTCAGCTTTCTACTACTTTTTTCATGCTACATGCCTCACATACCTGGCCCAGTGCAAACCGGACAAAAAGTCTAATTAACCTCTGATGTTCCAGGAGTAAAGGAGGCCACTGTATCCTCACCAGAGAGGTCACACCAGTCATTCAGTACATGCACAGAATTACAGAAGAGTGGGAAGAGCATCCATGGGCCAGACAGGCTGCATTTGGAGTCCAGAGACCTCAGAGATCTGCCAGAGGCTTCCTTGTTGGTGCAGTTCTAGCTTCAGTCCTGCTCCCTGTGCTGAACTCTGCATCCAGTGACAGGCTGTTGCTGCAGCGGTTGTGCCGGTCTGTCGAGGACCTGAGACTACCCTCCTCACTGCAGCACTGTGAAGCGTTTAGTGGCCAACAAACATCTGTCATGTGTTTTCTCCCTTCTCCTCTCCTGGAGGGAAGCGTGGGGAGGTAGGGCTGTGCTTGGGAAGGGTTGCCATATGCTTGCTGTAGAAAACAGGGACAAGATCAGCAGCTTTCTGGTTGTCCTTAGTTGCTGGGAGAGCTGACTGCAGAGTCACAGCCCTGATGGAGGAAATCCTGTCTCCCACACAGTCAAGTTTCACTGAATTTTGAAAATTCATCCAGAAGCTTTGGGCTTATTTAAGCATGGTGGAGGTGGTGGAAATTGCAAGACACTGCTGCAGCAGAAATGCTGGATAAAATCTTTTGCAACATGTTTGTACCTTGTTCAAAACCTTTTGGATGCTTTTTGAGGTGCTTTAAGGTTAGGCAAGGTAAGTGTCCAAATGCTTCTTCCTAAGTATCTTTGACAATAATGAACAAAATCCCTGATCTTTTAACTTCGATGTTGTTTTTTTTGAAATGGTATCAGACTGTACCTTCTGGAGATGCGGTTTCTGTAGCTGGTTATTTTTAAATTGTGCCTTGGGTGTGGGTTCTTGTGGGTTAGAAACTCTCTTGCAAAGCATCCCTTGCAGATCATGTAACGTTTGTCTGAAAAGCAGCCTTTTCTGCTTTGATGCTGCTTTTCCCTCTGTACTTCATACAGATGCTGAACTGACTTTCTGCCTTCTGCTCTCACTGCTGCTTGCTAAATAGATTCTCCTCTAGTGCTATGTTGTTCTTCTCCCTTCCCTCCCTTTTACTTAAGATCCAAACCATCTTATTGTGGGTTTTCAGGTTGTTTATTTCTTTTCTGGTGTCTGCAAGCAAAGTATAAGTAATTTTCTTTGCCTGATAGTTGTACTGGTGCTAGTTTGTGGAGAAAACTTCACATATAAAATTTAAGAGTCCCTGAAGGCCTTGGTATGTTGGAAAATGTTACCCTGAGGTTTAAAAGGGCAAAGAAGTTGTAATGCATTTGTTTGGCTGCTTAGATCTTTGAATCCTGTTCTACTGCTTTATAGCAGTCACAAAAGTTAACTAAATATTTAATATGAATCAGGAAACTATGTTGGATCTCAGAGGAAAAATACATTTCTTTGCTGGCCTAAGAAAAGTGAAAGTGTGTGGACTGAATGGGTCTTAATGGCACAGGGTTTCAGCCTGTGAAACAACAGAGTGCTTCTCTGACGAGGATGAAATAGAGATGAGAAGGTGATAAGGGCAGAGCTGAGGCAAGCTGGCCAGGGACAGTGAAAGCAAAGTCGCACAGATACATAGTGAAATGAATATGTAGCCTGGCCACGGCTCCCACCCTTCTCCCAACCCTGGTGCCACGGTGAGGTGCCCCAGCTCCGTGGGGTATCTGGCACCCCCAGTACCCCGCAGACCCCGGGGCTGTCTCTCCCCATCCCGGCTGCAAGCCTGCTCGATCCAGTGATGATGGGAACCTTCTGTCAGGCACCTTGCAGACGCTGTCTCTGATTTAGCAGCATCAGACAGCTTGGGGATTTGGCTGTGAGCCTGCCTGCCGTGTGTGTCTGCTTTCCCTGCACAAGGAGCAGGGAACTTCATATTTTCTCTGTAAATTGGAAATCTTGCTCGATGAGCACAGTCGGAATTGAAACCAAGAGCTGTGAATTCCAATTGGTTAAATACTCCTGAGCTTTGCTGGCCTCTGGCACCCATCGCTCATCTGCGTGCTGCGTCTGACACAGGAACACGGCCACTGATGGGACAAACAGGTGAGATTCTAATTCTCCTCAGCTGTTAACATACCGGCCTAATAAATACAGTGGGAAGTGCTGTGAGGGGAATAACTAAGCAGATTCCTGGTGACACACTGTACAAAGCAGAGCATCCGCATCCCAGCAGGAAGAAAACAAACTGAAAGTAGGGCCAGCCCTATTCAGTGCTATTTATAACTGAGCTCTGTTTCCTCTGGATAAATCCTAGCCTCTGAAGCATGAGTGATGCACAAGCCCCAGGCTAGGCCTTTGCCCTGCATCAGTGGCACTCCCATGGTCCTGCTCTCTGCTCAGCTCGGTGCTGAGTCCCTCCCAGTGTCACCGAATGTGCTCTTTGGTAGGAGAGGTTTTGCTACCACTTTTTTGCACTTCAAATTCGTGGATAGGATGTGAAGGCAGTGATGTGGTGTGCCTGATTCTTTGCTCCTGTCTGCTGATCTTGTGCCCTTGACTTACTTGGTCCTCAAGAGATGATGCCTGGGGCTGTGAGTCTCAGGAAAACACCATCGGGGTGAGGGGCAGTTGATCTAGCTGTAGGAGAAGTGATTTTCGGAAGAGGAGTGTTTATGAAGCTGAATATGACACGGGAGGGTTTTTTTACAGTGTGTCCTCATTGCTGGTGAACCCATCTAACTCTTTTCCCTTGACTATCAGGAAGCTTTCAAAGACTTGGGAGGAGAAAACCCCAGGAAGGTTTGTAGTAAAGCTTGCAAGTAGCCGTATGCCACTAGAACGAGGGAACGTATTTGTAAACTTTTTGGATGGGAAGTTCTTGCTATTGCCTGTAGCAGAAGCAAACATCTTCCACCGGATAAACGTGGTGCTTGCTGGCACCCATGAACAAAGCAATCAGCCAGCCTCATGCCCATGAGGCAGGTGACTGATGGCCTGTGGTCGAGGGCTGCTCCAGAAGCAGCCAGGCATTGTCTTCTGTTCCAGGGTGTTTTGAGATGCTTTTGCTTGTCACAGCAATAGGCTGAAGAATTCTTCTTCTTGCATCTCTTGGTGAGATATGGTCCTACCAAGTTGGCTGCTGCCCAACTTCTTTGTAGATGAAGCAGTTGCTTTCCTTTCAGTGCCTATCTACTGTTACCGAGCCTGTCAGCCATATTGACCGCTCCTAACCGGTATGTTCATTGTCAGAAAAGCTGTGTTACACAAAAAGACAGCTTGTAAAATCAGGACAACTGAGTAAATCCCTACTTCTGCTTCAGATGGATGGCAGGAAGTGCCTTAGGTCAGAGTTGCTCATTGAACGTGAGAGATGAAGGAAGCCCAAACTGACTGGAAGGCATTGGGATCTTTGAACACTTTGACATCATTTCTTCTCTAAAGCAAACAGTACAGCTAAGTATTTAAATACTACTGGCTTAAGTTTAGGAAGAGTTAGTCCTTGCAGACCTTATCTCTTTAATGGCTTTTGTCATGGGGACAAGTTTACTTCCTAAGCACACTGAGCTGATCCACTCTTTCTTTTTGCATGATTTTACAGTAAAGCGTCAACAAATTTTTCTACAAAGGACAGAACAGCACTGAGAACCCTCCTTTGCTTAGCAGCTCCCTTATCTGCAGATTGCTGTCATAACTGAAACATTTGCATTTAAAAGAAAACCCAGATTTTAAGATAGGAACGTTTTCCAATGAATTGATTTTTAAGTTTTTTTATATATATATATGTAAATGAAAGTAATTTTTATTTATATCTCTCCATCAGCTTTTACTCACACTCAAAAGACTTGTCTGCTATACAAAGCTGTCTCATCTATTGCAGTGAATGAAGCAGTCACAGTGTGGTTGAACGTGACATGCAGTAAACTTGTGAGAGCTGAGGCTGAATTTAAAATCAGACTGAACCTTCCTTTCTGGAACTAGGAAACTGTACATGAACCACAGAAATGAGAGCTGGCAAAGGCCTTGAGAGTGTTCTCTCCTTCCCACCATGACATCACAGATGGTGTGATATTGTTCCTGAAATGCTTTCTTTAAAACGACCTTGAGCAGTCTAGCTGTCTTCACCAGTACTGACAGACTGGAGTCGTCCACATGGTACATGCCTCTCAGTGCATGTGAAAAGGTTCTCTGTAATTCCCTCCAGCAGGATCACTTTGCTGATTCCTGCGCCAGCCTCTGATCCCTCTCTGCGCTACTGTCACTTAATCAGAAATGCCCTAATTTTGACATGTTTATATGCTTACTTGTTCCTGTTTGTGTCCCTCTACACTTGTTTTATCACATTTCACCTTATTGTTTTCAGGCTATGTCTCCAGTTTGTCAAGATAACTTTGAATCTTGATCCTAACAGAATCCTCTGTCTCTAAACTATGCCTTCTGCAAATATTCTGTGTACTTTGCAATCCACTATGCAACTTACTAATGAAAATATTGAATAGAACTGGACCCAGGACAGTCCCTTGTGGGAACCATCTAGAGATGTTCTCCCAAGTGGCCAGGAAATCACTGATTATGACTCTTGAAAATTCATTTTCAATCACTCATCCACTTCATAGTAATTCCATCTAGGCCTCCTTTTCTTAGCTTGCTTCTGAAAACATCACAAGGAGTATGCCAAAAGCCTTATAAAATTAAAGGCAAATCACATCTACTCCTTGCCTGTAATCCTTTAGACCCATTACCCTGCCAAGGAAGGAAATAAATTTTGTTTGACAAGATCTTTCCTTGACAAGCCCATTTCACTGCTCCTTATCTTCTTATCCTGTACATATGTATGGATGACTTAATACTTGTTCCAGCTCTCAAGTTCAGAGTTAGGCTGACTGGTCCACAGTCCTTTAACCTATCCTTCAAGACAGGTTTTGGTTTGGATTTCCTGGGGGCATTTTTGCCCTGTTCCTATCCTCCAGGACTTCTCCTGCCTTCTAGTTTTCATAGATAATTGGTAATGATTCAGAGATTGCTTCAGCTGCTCCTTTAAGCACCCCAGGCTGAATTTCATCAGGCCTTGCAGAGTTGACTATATCTGTCTTGTCTCAGCATGCTGACCTGTGGTCCTTAAAGTTAATTTTGTTAAATATCTAGTTAAAATTTATCTTTTTATATGACATTGAAAGAAGTAAGGCCTTAATACTTGTGCTTTACCTGTGGTTTGTCATGGGTCCTACCTTCCTTTTTGTTAACAATAAATGGGGTCTCAAGAAGCTGAGGCTCAGATGAACCTTTCTGGGATATCTGATTCTAGCTCCACACAGGCACCAGCCTCCTGGCCCAAAAAAGTCACTTTTCCCTCTAAAGAGAGTCCCCAACTTCTTACTCATGTAGGTGTCTCGGGCAGTGGCAAAAAGGTGTTAGTGCCCCCCAACTCATGAGGGTTGCTTTTCTCCATGAGGTTTCTGGTGTGCAAAGACTCTCAAGTCTGACAGTGGCAGCCCAGCTCTCCCCATATGGCAGGCCTGATTCTTCCTGTCGGGGATGGTTGCTCCTCTTTAGTTGTGGTTGGGTTCATCCATTCACTGTGCTTTTACAAGCACCATTTCTAGAGTTCAGGGCTGAGGATGGGGAAAGGGACTAGGCTTTCACAGCAGGGCTTCTGAGAACAAAATCAAGGACTAATGTCTTCTATGAACAATGTTGACCAAAACTTATATTTTTGGACATCTTTCATTCTTACTAGATGTTCCACAGCAGAAATGCTGTCTGCTTTCCAGTGTAACAGACAGAATTGGTAAAAAGCCCTGATACAATCTCTTTTGCTGAGAATGCCCCCCAGGGCAGGAGCCCTTTATGCTGTAGCCTGCCATCCGGGCTCTAAGACAGACATGCTGGTCACCACGTGGTTCTGGTCTTCCTCATTGAGGGACCAGCTGGGGTTTACCATGGGTTCTCCCTGCCTGCCTGCCCAGGCTTACCTTTGGCAGGAGCCCAGACCCATATGCAGCCAGGGCACAGCGAAATCTTCTCCTCACACAGTGGCATTATACAGCCAAAGTGCAATCAGGACCCAGGAGCTCCTTCTCCCCCAAGTACAGACTTAGCCAAAGAGGCTGACTGGGCTGCCTTGACCTAAATATTGGAGTAAGCAGTCTGCACCCAGTGATCACAGCTCTTTCAAGTCTTCGTCATTGCCTCGAGTCAAAGTGAGTCATCTGGATTTAGGTCATTCTTTGCCTTTATCCCAACTAACCATGGTGAGAAGTGAAGCTTTCTGTCTTCATTCTTCCCACCTCCAGGTAGGAAAACTTGCACTGCTGTCCAAGTTAGTACTAGGGACTCCAGACAGTGCTCTGCTCCTCACCTCTAAAATTTGCTCTGCCTGTCTCTTGCTGCATAAAGACTGATGCTAGAGTTACTTTGCATGTGAGTTAAGTAGCCTGTGCTTCCCAGGTGACCAAGTGAATAATTTTTGGGTGTCTCTTGTGACTGACTGCAGGAGAGCAGCCTTGGTTTTTGCAGGTGCTCCTCCAGGAGCTTGGCCTTGGCTTCACTTCTGGTGAGAAGGCCCACTTACGGTGCTAGGCTGGGGTGCATGATAAGCAGCAAACGAAGAATAGCTGGTAATGTCCCTGGTGGAGGGCATGTGGGGACTTTGTTGTAGAAGCACTACTTTGTGTCAGCAGCAAAGAGGGACAAACTATTTGCTCCAGCAAAGCAGGAAGTCAGAGGACTCCAGATGAGCTGACTGTCATAGGAGACTTTCAATGCAGCAGATCCCTTGGGCAAACAGCAGAGGCAAGTGCCACTGGGAGGGGAATAAACAAAAAAAAGAAAAAGGCAATTTGTCATTGACAGGAGGAGAACGTGAAAGATTTCTTCTCTGCTGGTAATGACTTCATGTTTCCAGATGCCGGTCTGCTGGCAGGAACCAACAAGAAACACATTTGGAGGTGACAGAGGGAAGAAATGAAAACTGCTTCTTAGATCAAATCAGAGACTGCTGTAGGGAAGTCCGGGAGAATATTTGCACCAATGCACAGAAGAGATCAGCCCGGCTCCAGAAGATGTGTGCAGAGATGCAGTTAGAAAAGCAAAAGCTCAGCTTGAATTGAAATTGGCCAGAGATGTCACAAACGAAGAAAGGGTTCTTCAGGTACATAAAAAACAAGCAGAAACAGAAGGAAAATACTGGCCTGCGCTTAAACAAGAGAGATGAATTAACACTGAAATTATTGGTGAATTAACCAATAATGCTGAAAAGGCAGAGGTTCTCAACACTTTCTTCTCCTTTGCATTTACTAGCAGTGCTGGGCCCCAGGCCTTGGGAACAAAAATCCGGGTTGATACAAACACAGACCCACTATCAGTGAAGGAAGAGTTGGTACATGAACTAGTACAAGAGCTTGACCCATACAATTTTATGGTCCCTGACGTTACCCATCTGAGGGTGTTAAGTGATTTGGCTGCTGTCATTTTGATGCCACTCTCTGTAGGCTTTGAGAAGTTGTGGAGACCAGGAGACATCCCAGAAAACTGGAAGAAGGCTAATGTCACCCCCATCTACAAGAAGGGCTTAAAGGAGGTTCCAGGAATTATAGGCCCATCAGTCTTATTTCAGTCCCTGGGAAAGTTATGGAAGGAATCCTCCTGGCGGCTATCACAAGTCAAATGAAGCACGTGATCAGGAAAAGCCAGCACAGATTTGCCAATGGCAAATTGTGCTTGACAAACCTGATGGCCTTCTATGACAAAGTAACCTGCTTGGTTGATGTGGGGCGAACAGTGGGCATTGTCTACCTGGATTTCTCCAATGCTTTCAATTTCCCACAGCCTCCTCCTAAAGAAACTGATGCGTTATGGTCTAGACAAGTAGACTGTGTGGTGGATGGAGAACTGGCTGACAGGCTGCACCCGGAGGGTTCATCCTGGCAACCTGTTACAAGTGGAGTCCCCCATGGGATCAATATTTGGCCCAACATTATTTAACAAGTGAGCTGGATAATGGATTTAAGTGTACGTTGACAAAGTTTGCCAATGATACTAAACTGAGCAGGGAAGCGGACATTCAGAAGGGAGAGGCACCCTGCAGGAGGACCTGTATAGGCTGGAAGAGACTCATGACTAGAACCTTATCAAGTTCAACAAGGACAACTGTCTTGCATCTGGTAAAACACAGGCTGGGATCTACCTGGCTGGGGAGCAGCTCTGTGGGAAGGGAGCTGGGGGTCCTGGTGGACAAGATCAACATGAGTGAACAGTATTCTGCTGCTGGGGCAAAGAAAGCCAAAAGAATGCTGGGCTGCATCAGCAAGAGCATCACCAGCAAGATAAAGAAGTCGTTATCCCACTCTACTCAGTNTGGATTCCCCAACATTGGACACTTTTAAGATTTGACTGGACAGGGTTCTGGACCATCTTGTCTAGACTGTGCTTTTGCAAGAAAGGTTAGAACAGATGATCCTTGAGGTTCCTTCCAATCTGGTATTCTATGATTCTGTGACCTATGGAGCAATTTATCGTAGATTCAGCACTTCAGCATGAGCCCTCAGCATGATGCTGAGGCAGACTGAAAAACAGGATAGCAGTGAAATGGAGAAAATATCCTCTATACAGAGCAAAGGTGCCAACTGTTGGGCTAACACTTCCAGGTTTGCATGGGTCCTCCTGGTTGGAGGCTGGTCTGTTTGCCTCTGCAAGCACCTACACTGTGTTCATCTGTGAGCTGGGGGTTGGAGCTGGTTGGAGGCTGGTCTGTTTGCCTCTGCAAGCACCTACACTGTGTTCATCTGTGAGCTGGGGGTTGGAGCTGGTTGGAGGCTGGTCTGTTTGCCTCTGCAAGCACCTACACTGTGTTCATCTGTGAGCTGGGGGTTGGAGCTGGTTGGAGGCTGGTCTGTTTGCCTCTGCAAGCACCTACACTGTGTTCATCTGTGAGCTGGGGGTTGGAGCTGGTTGGAGGCTGGTCTGTTTGCCTCTGCAAGCACCTACACTGTGTTCATCTGTGAGCTGGGGGCCTGGGCCATTGCGTGGTGGAAGCAGACAAACTGCATCCATGAGAGCTTGTGCTCTTGCTAAATCACAGCATGTGTTCAGGTCTTCTACTCTGAGAGAGCCCCAGATCTCTGCTGCTGCTTTGCTTTGGCCCAGGTTTGTGCACAAAGACACCAGGGAAATGTGGTTTTGACAGGGGGTTTGTGTCTGTGCTTTGCTACACCAGGGCAGGCATAGCTAAGAAAAGAGCTGAGGTCTTGTTCCCCCACTGTATGTGGATGCTTGCTCAAGGAGCAGATATTTGCCAGCGGGAAGCCTTGAGGGAAAGTCTTCAGCCAGCGTGAGCATAGGGAAGAGTGTCTGAATCTCCCTGCTTAGCCCTGTCTGCCCAAGGTATGAAAACAGGGTGGCTGGGAGAGCCTGGAGGGGCTGGAAAGCGTTTGTGCTCCCGTCATGCACAGGTTGGCTCCTGCAAGAGACTGCGGCTCCGATCAGCTACAGAGCCAGATGGGTGAGCTCCCGGAGCTGCTGGGCTGGGCAGAATGGCAGGGTCTCTTAGAGAGGTCCACGTGGCTGCATCTAGAGCTCGGCAGTGAATTACACAGAAACTCTTGAAACACAGAAACAAGGACGCGTGTCTACAACTGAGTATTACAGAAAAGCACGAAGACAAATTAATACAGAGAAAGTGAAGGTGCAAAATGAGCTGTGATTATCCTGGGTCATAAAAGGGAAGGGAAAAATATTTGGTAAGTATATTGGAAGTTAAAAGAATGAAGAATATAGGCTCATTACTAAAGCAAGCTTTCAGCTAATACTGAGTGGTATGCAGAAGGATGAAATATTTGATGCTGTATTGTTTAATCTTACAATGAGTGTCTGAGGCTGGCTGCTTAGTATGATTAATGTAACAAGAGGATGAAGACACAGGTCAGAAGAGGGAAAGAGCATGTTAAAGAATATTCAGATGAGACAGGTTCTTGCTCATCAGCAAGATTGCCTTAAACATACCCTGGGGTACTTAAAGAAGTAGCCAGATCTATTTCTGATCATTAACAAGGATTTTAGGGAGATTTTGGGCTACATCCATCCTGTATTTTAAGCAGACGCTGGTGTTAACGTGCAAACCGTTTTACAGCATCTGAGATGACTGAGTACCTTGGCTCAGAGGCAGGGCTGGGGTGTGCTCTTGGGCACGGATGAAAGGAAGCATCACTCTGCTGTCGCCTGTGGACTCACACCTGTGACATGGGCAGACTGGAATAGGGCTAGATATAAAGTGTGCTGTCATCAATCCCAAAACACTCTTCAGGGATACTGCAGAACCAATCTGCGGCAAAAGAGGTTTCTGCAGGTGCTTTCCTCAAAGGGACTGTCCTTGCATGCAGGAGGGACAGTGGCATGGACAGGGTACCACAGCCTAGAAACCAGTGTCTGGACAATTCACCCAGGGTAGAGGCATCCCCTAAGTCAGCCGCAGGGACTCGCAAAGTGTGGATGATAGCACAGCAGTGCACCAGGCTGCACTCTGGCCTGTTAGGACAAGCATGGCCATGAAAAGGAAAAAAGGTCTCGAAGGGCTGGAAGAAATTAAAAATATCTGGAGAAAAATGGTAGGATTGGACTCAGGGAATTACCGACCAGCAGGACCAATTTCAATGACTGGAAAAACACTGGAACAAATGGCAAAACTGTTTGTAAATGTCTAGATAATAAGGTGATTCAGAGAAGCCGACATGGACTTGTCCAGAATAAATTGTCAAGCCAGTATAATTTCTTTCCTTTCCTTTGTTTTAGAGAAATGGGCCTCATGAGAAGGGGGAGGCAGTCAAGGTTATCACCTCTATCCGTCTTGACTTGACTGAAGCTTTTGATCCAGGCTCACACAGTGACATTCTTATAACCAAAGCAGAGAAATACGAATTAGGTAATATCATCGTAAAGAGGCAGCTTGGGTGGCTCAGGCAGCATGCTCAAAGAGCAGTGATACAGAGCTTTCTGTCATACCCTGAAGATGCTTCAAGTAAGACCCTCCAGCTGTCAGTCCTGACCTTCTTTTGGTCAATACTTCCATTAACAACTCCGATTACAGAATAAGGAAGCCCCCTTGGGAGGACAAGGCACTTTACAGGCCATGATTAGGTTCAAAATGATCTTGATAAATTGGGAGAAAGGCCCCAAATCAATGTGATGAAATCCAATAAAGACAAGAGCAAATACTATGTTTAGAAAGAGGAAATTAAATGCATAGATACAAAACAGGGGATGACTGGTTAGGCAGCAGGGTGCTGGAAGGGGAGAGTAGATCAGATCACTGCCAATGGTCAGCAATGCAATACTGCTGCACAAAGACATGTGTCATTCTGATTTATTAGCAGGAATATAAGATAGAAGAGGACTGCTAGTGCCTAGGGATGGCCCTGTACCACGTGTTTGCTGCTGCGGGAAGGGCTGATCATGAAGAAGAGGAACAGTGAAGGCTTGGAGAGCAGGAACTGGAAGGATCAGTTGAAACATCTGGTTTTGTTGGGTTAGGAAAAAAGTTGAAAGGACACATCAATCTTTTCTTGCTTATTTGAAGACTGTTATAAAAAGGGGAATAAACTGTTGTTCTCTGTGTCCACTGGGGAGATGGTAAGGAGTAATTGGCTTGACTTGCAATAAGGGAATTTTCCTGTATAAGGCCAATTAAGCACTGGCATATCTACAGGGAAGTTGTTGAGTGCCTGTTGCTGGAGGCTCATGAGAACAGCCTTTGTGAGTTGTCACCAATAGGGGTATGTCTGATCCTGCCTCAGAGCAGAATAGGCATAATTTTGGGGTCATTCCAAACCCTACATTGCCATGATGGTTTTTCTGAGGGCTGCACTGATTGCCAGGTTGGCACTGAAAACAATTTGTCCCCAGGTCATATTGGCAGAGACTTTCCTCAGCAGCCCAAGTTGTTTGCTTGCTGGAGTCGTCTGAGGGTCTTGCTTGGCCCGTTTATGTAACCGTGGGCTGGGGATTTGATAATGCCTTTGTCTTTCCTCTACTCTACCTGTGACAGACTTTATTCATTTTTTTTAGGTATTGAATTACTAAAAATGCTCTATTTCACTTAGGGCAGGTGTCAGCAGGGAACGTGGTACACCAGTGCTGGACAAGGGCTCCTTGAAGGATAGTTTATAGGAAGGGAACTGCTCGTCAGTCGATGCGCATGTGTTGCATGTGGCACCCCACCGCTGAGCTGTGGCAAGCTGAGGGCCAGCCGGAGGGATTTGTGTTTGCAGTGGCAGGAGTCACCCTTCAAGAACAGCAGGCAAATCCTGCCTCTGGCAGCCTCGCGGCCGGGATGATTTTGACCAATTGTATTTTGTCTGTGTGAGAGACTAACAGCCTCCGTGCCATGAAAACTGATCAAGCATTATTTCTTTTGTGGGAATGACATCAGAAACATGGGAATTTTCAAAACAGATTGGATAAATAGTCTAATCCCCTGCTGGACAGGAGACATTACCAGCCACCCTAGACAAGGATGATAGGATTCTCTTGCTAGGAATTTATGGATTATTGCCCTGCTAACCTGCTGTACGTAGCAGTGAACACACCGGTTTTAATCTTAATTTTTCTATGAACAAATAGGGGTTTGAATATTCTCAACTTCTTTGTAAATAAACAGGCTTTAAGAAATAAAAATTAAAAAGTGGAAGGCTCTTCTCACAGTGATGAGTTTCACACATTAATTTTGCACTGCAGAAATAGTCAGGTTAAAGATCACCCTGCAAAAATAGCAGCAGATCCTTGATTTTATTACAGGTCCCACCACAATCCGGCACAGCATATGACTTGCTGCTCTATGTTTACTTGTCTCCTTCCTGCTGTTTACACACACTTTCCTTTCTCATGTGGTTCTTTACTCTTACTGTAGCATAACTGAACTTTTGCTATAAATTGTCTCATGCAGCCAAAAATCCTGTGCTGATTATACCATGCTTCAGGAAAGAATTAACTTCTTGCCACTATGCACACAATTGACTGGTTCTCTCGTCAAATGCCCCTCCCCGCACAGCACGGATACTGCTAATGACAGGAGGTTGTGCCATGCTCATGGGCCTCTGGGAGCAGAAAAAAGGCCAGTTCTGAGCAGATGCCCGACTTGATTGCAGTATCATGAAGGCTAATTACTCTAATAAGCGTTCATGGGATTCAGAGATCAGGAGAAAAAAGATCACAAACACTATTAAAGTGTCAGAGGTGTTGAAGGAAAATTGAAAGTATTAAGTGCCAATTTCTGTTTTCTGAAATTCAGGCTAATGTCACTGAGAGCTGCTGACAGTCATCTCAGGGCAAATCCTGATGCCCTTGAGGGACTGTGTTCAGGCTGTCTACGATACGTACCTTACTCAGGTACTGTTGGCTGCTTTAAATGTAAGAGCAAGCGTACCCAGAGCAAGACAGCCTGCATGCTTTTGGGGGCTGTTGACTCCACCTGTCTATGTAACAGACAAAGAGAAGTAGTTGTACCACCTAACTGAGTACCGATAGTAGGAAACTGGAATAGATCTCCATCAGGGAGAGCATATTTAGAGAGGGCAAACCCAGGAGACCAGCTCTTTGCTTGGGAAATGCTGAAAGGAATTGGCTTGGGAAAAAACCCCATAAGCTCATGATAGTGCTTAGGTTGTTGGTCACCTCCAGACGAGGTTCCTGCAACACGCTGTGTTAGTGTAGACATGAGGACTCAGGAGCTGTGTCTGCACAGGTTGATTGGGGTGGACTCCAGCCACTGAGCCTTCATCCATGTATTTCCCACTGGTATGGTGGGCTATCACTTGGCTCTATCTTGAGTGCAAAATGTCTACCCTGTACTTGGCAGGAGCGGAGCTGGGAACTCAGCTGTGGCTGCCCCTGCAGACCTCGAGCGGAGCTCCCTAATGAGTGTCTGGATGCACGCCCTGATTAGGGGTAAAGCTGGGACTCTTCCTTCAGAGAGGGTCTGGACCAGCTCTGATCCTAGTGTGTGCATTGCATCAGCAACCTGGATGGTGGCTCCAGGTTTCTGGTGTTGGCTCAGATCCATAATGACCCCAGTACAGGTATGTGTCACCTGCTTTTGTCTTCCACATGCAGCTCAGGCCATTGCTGGCTTCAGGCTGCAGGTTTCAGACCCTGGGGGCCACCTTTTCTTGCAGTGTGGTCCTGTGCCAGTAGAGAACATCTGAGCCACTTGTGCTAACGGCTCCCAGGTCTAAATGACAAAACCTTTGCACGGTGTTTTCATACTAGATACTCTCTTGAGAAATAGCTTCCCTTACCTCGGGCAAAGTCAGTTTGCTTTAGAGGAGGACAGGAAGTGACTGGTTTTCCCAAATATTTGGCAAAGTAGGTTGAAAAAGGAGAATATGAGTTAGAGGAGAGCTGTGTTGGACATACAAATAAAAACACCTTATTGTCAGGCAATTTTAGAGTGGCATTTTAAAAAGCTCTGATTTGAAACATGACCCCTTTTCTGTGCCCAGTGTGAGCATGTGCTTGTAACTAGTTCCCCCTGGACTCAGCTTTTCTCACTTTGAATTAAAACCGCTTACTGCACCAGCCCCTTCATCTGAAGCAGCTGCTGGTGACCGTCATTGTCAGCAGTAGCTCATGATCCCAGGGAGATGTTCCTGGAATAGATATACCCTGCACATTTTGTGCATCATGGCGAGCCTTGGAAATCACTGCTCTCCGTATGTGCTGTTGAAACTGTCTTTTTATCGTTAGCCATTTTATTCTGGGCCATATTGAATTACACCATTCCTTTAACGCCACATAGCAGAACTGGTTTCACTTGGAGACTTACAATTTCTCCTGTGCAAGGATGTTCAAAGGTATTTACTACTTGAGACTCTTCAGTTGCATTGTATGGACTTGAAACTGGCATTTTGATGTATTTTCAGATGGATTCCTTTTATGTTTTATTTTTCCTTCCCCATAATATTGTGTTCTAGGTAGGAAACCTGTTTACTAGAGGATTAATTACTCTTTGGTGAGTCTCTCGCTCCACAGAACTTCACGGTATAAACAATTTTACAAAACAGAATTAACACTGTTTTTCCCAAGGAACTATCATTACAATACCCAATCTATGTAATTAAAGTATTGAGAATGCTGCTTGCTTTCTGAAATAGGTACCAGATAAATAGCTGGTCATAGATAGAGTATTTGGTAAGCTCTAGGATAATCATGACCATTTATCATGTTTATGGGATGATGTTTAAGGAAATGTACCTCCTGCACTACTTGGACAGGAACAGATATACCTTTGAAAACCTCAGCAGAACCTGCTGAAGTGCTTGTCCCCATCCTGAACTGACAGATGCCCACAGGAGTGTGTGCTGACAGGCCCAGTGACAAGTCATCCTTTTCCCTTCAGTCTGATTGAATTCCCAAATCTGAAAATGAAGCATTCTTAATGCTTTTGGTCTAACTGAAATGTCTCTTCTAAACTGTAAGCCATTTATCTGAGTTCTAATCTCTCCTGCTGAGCTGTCACAGTCAAAAGGCAAATCTCCTTACCAGGCAGACAGATGCTCTGAAGGTGTAGGGAGGATTTCAATTTTAATGGAGACATTTTCATCTCTCTGAAACAGAAGTGCCCCAAGGACCTGTGTCACATGTTGCCTGAAGGGCTTGTCTGTACCCCACATAGGGACAGAAAGCTAATTTGAGGTTGCCTGGCTAAAGGGTTGCCTGATGGCACTGCACTTGGAGTAATTAGCCAAACGGGAAAGGGTTAGTTTGGGCAGGGTCAGTGATGTACTCGGGTGTCTTGGGGACCTTTTCACAGCACTGCTGGTGTTGTTTGGAGGTGTCTTAGGGATCTCTGGGACGGTGTTGTGCTGTACTGCAGAGTGCTGCGTAGCTCAGACACCTCACAAGGTCCATCCTTGATGGCAATGCTCCTGTTGCTGCTGGGGGAGATGGCTGGGGGTGGGTGCAGAGTCCGCGGGGCTTGGGCTCTGCCCGCTGTGCAGCATTCCTGCAGGGAAATGAGTGATGGAGGTGCTGGGGACATGTCTGAAACTGCCTGTGGAGGTATCTGTGTTCATACATGCACTGCAACAGCGTCAGGCCTCTGCAGGAGAAACCACTGCTCTTCAGGAAGGATTTCAAAAAAGCCCTGTTGAGGGCCTGGGACTCTGTCCTGCTGGTGCTGAGTGCCGTATGTTAACTGGGACTGTCTTCTTGTTTTAAGGTCAAGTGGCAGAAGGATGACATGGACAACAATTTGAACTTCTTCTCTGTCTCTTCGGATGGGCGGATTGTTTCATGGACTTTGGTTAAGGTAAGAAATAGGTGGCAATTTCTTTTCCCAGCCAAATTGTAGCCAATTGCCTCCAAAGTTCAATGATGCATTAGTTTTATTTTTATTTATAATGAGCCAGGTTTGAAAAAAAGTGGCAGCAAAAGATTGCAGGTGCAGTCACAACTGGGTTTGGGCTCCATGTTAAACTCTGAAATGAGCAGAACCAGACTAGTCCTTGCTAAGGACCTAGCCTTCGTCCTGCCTGCACCTGTAGCAGCCTGTGGACCCGAGTATAAGAGGTCATTTTGCTGCTTTGCAGCTGCAGAAATTCAAGACGGGTCCTTGCTCTGAAACTTTCATTGTCCCAGGAGGGTCACCCAGAGACAGAGCAGAATGATCTGCTTTCTTCCCCAGCTTCAAGACTATCACCCCAAAATGCTTCTCTGCAGACTGCAATTCAGAATGGGAGAGGGAGGGTGCACATTTCTGCCCTTGTGGCCAAAGTAGCGTAGAGTAAGCTTGCATTTGAAGTGAGATGGCAACAGGCAATCAGACAGGCAGAGGGTTTCCCCCTGCCATGACATTACCAGCTCACACCCAACACAACCTTTGTTAACTGTTTGCATGCCCTGCCTTTGATCACTTTTTCTTTTGGAGTACATACATTGACAGAAACATAACATTAATGTCCCTAAATGACCCTTAGATTTATGTCTCTGAATCTCAGCATGTGTATTTTCTGTCTGCTATTTGACTTTACATTTTGAAGATTTCAAAATCTTTTACTTAAAAAGTAATTGAAATGCCCTAAATATGAATTTGAAACAGCTGTCCCATTATTCCTCAGCAAGCAAAGACATTTCTTTATATCCTTGGGTGCTCATTTTTTCAAACTGTTATATCAAGCTGTTGAAGGCTTCTCTGTTCTGAAAATTTCAGGCCTTGCTGCCACGGGCAAGGAATTCATGTCATGCATTATATGTAAATCTTAGTCTCAGGTTAACTTCAGGAGTAGGAGCCTCTTCTAAGCATTTATTTTTAAGTTCTTTTTTATAAACTCCTCCAGGTTCATACATGCAGCTTTAGATGCAAAAATCCCTTCTGCAAGGGTGTCCCAAGTCCTCTCCCAGAATAGCTCTCAGAGCTCCCTAGGCAGGGAAAAGCGAACATTATCCCAGCACTCAGCTCCTGTTTTATCCCCTGTATAAAAATGCCCAAAAAGATTTATGTTGAAATGGGTAATAACAATGCCTACAGCTAAACACATCCAGGTGAGATGACTTGGCAGGTTACAGCTATCCGCTGAGTCCCCATAACCAAGTATGCTCATCCTGCTCCACTTAGGAGGCAAGAAATACTGGGTTAAGCCTCTTGCTTCAGAGAAATGCTACAACTGGGACAACCCAAGAGTCTGCAGATGGACTCAGATGGTAACTCATCTGGTAGAGGGTCTTTTGCAGCATTTCTGTGATTCGTCTGTGCTTAACTGTGTTCCCACATCGTAAGCTGTTTTTTTTCTGTCACTTGAGCATGTTGATACATCTATCACACATCCTTGGTGTGATTTCTGAGACCTGCATCTGCTTAGCACAATGTCATTTCTACTAATTCCCTGCACTTCTGTTATAAACTTGGCCACACCCATGTGAAAAGCAGTGTTTTAAGATTTTTTTCAGGTGAAGTTACCTCTGCAATTGCCAGAGCTGGTATGTACTTAGCAGGCAGAGGTGATGCACCTTAGCACCTTTAGGTGCTGTCTAGGTTTGGGTTTTTTTGGATGGAGATTCAATGGGGAAACCAAGAAACAGAACAAAAAGGGCATTTTGTTACAATCTGAGGGTTCGTACCCAGGAAAGAAAAATGGACAATCTGCTTGAATTCCAGTTTTACAAAAGAGTTATCTCTGGGTTTTACTTAGAATAAAATTGAAGAGACTCCAGAGGTCTTCTATTCTGCAAATCCATAGTGCAAATAGGGAATAAATGAAAGAAAGCTCCGTTAATCTTTTTGACAGGACTATCCAGAAGTAAAGCTTCTTCAAACACTGATAGCTGTTTGACACTTCCAAAGCCAAGAGCAGAAAGTGAATAAATTCATTCTTACTTCCAGATGGATATTGGGCAAGCCACACTCAAAATTTGGATAGAAGAGTTGTCAAATGTTAGCTAGAGACAGTTGATCTGCCTTGACCATAGTGGCTTTTGCTGTTAAAAGTGGGCACAATCTCTTTGGACAGACTTCATGAGACAGCACATGAACTCTGTGTGCTAAGGCTGTTGTCTTGACTTGGTTTCGGGTCATCGTGGAGGTGTAAAATGGTGAGGAAGGATGCAGGACTTCTGCAGCTGGATGGTTCTGCCCTCCCCCTTTGGGTGCACACACTGCCTATCAAATAGGAGAGCTGTCAGAGCCACATCAAGGAATCGGTTGGCACTGCTTCTCTCCTTCACTGGCCTGAAGGAGGCCCAGGTTTGATTAGTAGCCATAGTTCACACGTCCTGTGTGGCCTAGAGCTAAATTACTGAACAGCCCTGGGCCTCCTTCCTTGCTGGAGGCTAATAACAACTAAAGGCAAACAGGCAGCTCTAAGGCCTAATTCACTACTGCTTACAAAGTGCTTTGCAACTGTTAGGCAGAACAACATATTATTGTTCAGTATTCCTGGAAGGCCAAACTGTCGACAGTCTGTTTACCCAGAGGAATATGTGAATGGCTATGGCGACAAACAGCCCCAGGAACAGATGCATTTTCCAGACTGCAAAGCTGGGTACAAAATGAAAACAATACAACAGGGAAGTCCATGCAAGTGAGATTCCTTGTGAAGGCAAGAGGCTACAGAAGATGTCCACAGAGGCTTTGGCCAGGTGGAGGTTCTGGGAGGCATCTTCAGAGAGAGGCTGCAGAAGGATGTGTGCTTAGAGAGAAGGTCTCTGTGGTTTCCCTTTCTACTAGAATAAAGAGTAAGTGTGCTAGCACATCTGTGTGCTGACCTCTGTTAGACACATCGGGTATATCAACATCATCAGCTGCAGGCAGCTCCAAAGCTTCTCTTCAGACCAGACTCATGTGGCCACCAGCCATGGCTTGGACACAGTAGACACTCTCTGGAGAGCAAGAGGACCTGAGAGCCTGAGCAGAAGCAGCTGCCTGCTCAACATGTGCTGACTGTGCTCTCAGCAGCCCATCAGCTCTCCCGTCCGGGTGGGCAGCGAGTGGCACAAGGAGTATGCTCTGTTCCTGGATGCTCCAGGCACCTCCCTTTCCAATTCTTGCACACAAACACCAGCATATATGGTCTCTTTCTTAGCATCACTCCTGCCTTTACCCACTGAATCCAACTTGATGTAACCCACATGCTGCAAGAAGAGTCACTAACAGAAGGCAGGACTCTGCAGGCTGCAGTCGTCTGTCCTGATTCGTGCTGCTCTCCCAGAGAACAGTTACTGCCTTAGTGAGAAGGAAGTACATCATGTTATGGCTTTTGATCTTTCTTGATCCTTCTGTACATTTGTAGCCCCAAAATATGATAAAAATGTCTTACAGAACACTGCCTCCCCACAAGGTCTTCTCCCACCTTCCCTAAAATGCAGTTCCCTGGGATTGACTTTGCCAGGCAGAATCTTTTTCCACCTGAGTCCAGCTCTGGGCTTAGGGAAGTTCCAACTAAAGCTTGATTCACTGAGCTAAGAACTTATGTTTTGTTCTCACAGTGCTCCAGTGGGAAATCTGCAGATTCATGAAAACATCCAGTCCTCAGCCCACACTGCTCACTAATTTAATCTTTAGTTCTTTGTTCTTTTTGTCAGCCCCAGGGTATTCTTATATTCACAACCAACTCCATTCTGCACTGGTATTTTAATTCCCAAAGCTCGTCTAAGAATGGATCTTTGCCCTCTCGTTGTTTCCTCATACTCACCCACATTGTGTCTATTTTCATCTGTCTTCTGTCTCCCACCTCGACTGTAAACTCTTTGGGGGACAGCCTTTTTGCAGTGTCGTGGCCTGCAATGAGAGCTCGTTAGAGCTCTGCTGATAACAGCAATATTGAGCACTTCTCCCTTGGGGGGAACTGCCTGCTGGATGTTGTTGTTATTTGAACCTCATAGCCCGTGAGTTTGTGAGAATTGGGATCTGAGGCTGCCCTGGGGATAACAGAAGGATGGCAAGAAGCAATGACTGACAAGGTGGTAAGTTACTATCCATTAGCGTGGGTTTTAGTTAACTCTACGATAATACACAATACCCATCTTAAACCACACAGGTTGATTTCACTTAACACAATGATTTAAGCTGGCAGCATCAACCTCCACTCAGAAACATTGCCCTGAAACCCAAAGCTTTCCAGGTCAGCTGCCTGTACCTGGGTGATGAACCAGTGGCTCTCAGTTCCAGTGCACCAAAGCATCTGTTTCCTGGAGGTTTTATGTAAAACAGCATGTTAGCAAGTTGCCAACCACGAGCATGAAACATTAAGCAACTTTTGGACAGCTTGTTAAAATTCCTCCATAAAATTTGCCATTTCAAAGTACTGAATGTCTCTTGTATTGTTGCTGTAAAGCCTGTTATTCATGTGGAATCTCCTCTGCCTGCAGAATGAGCTGGTTCATACAGATGTCATCAAGCTGTCAGTAGAGGGAACAACGATGCAGGGGCCAGAGGGGCTGCAGCTGCAAACGCTTGGTAGGAGCCCAAGTCCTTGCCATGCTGATTAATTACTGACACAAAGCCTCTAATCAGTCATTCTGGGGAATTAAATTGGGAGTGGGATGTTGAGATGGAAAGGAGCTAAAGAAGGGTTACGCCTCCTTGCTTTCATCATGTAGTAGGGCAAAGTAGGTCTGGAGCAATAGCCACTAATTGGGTCCAGTTTTGCTGATTACATCTTGCCTTTACTTGCAGAAAAAGATGAACATTAATACAAAAAGTGTCCATTTTACTGGGATATCTGAATGTGGAGAAGGCACAGGCATTACCTGTGTTTGTCAAAATTAAGTCAGTTTTGTTCTTCCTACCAGACATTGATCTGGGCTGGCCAAATAAAGATGAAAAGCAACGTTTGCCCTTTCCTGGGTGCACAGCCTGTCCAGCCAGTGGTGGGATGTCCCTCATTGGATTTTGGCTCTCTAAAAGCACAGCATCTATTCTGAGCTATATTAGGCTCTTTCTATACAAGGTAGAAGCAGTCCAGTCCTTCTAGGCTGAATCCCCTCATCCTGACCACGCTGTGTTTGAGATAGGATGGGATGAGTAAGCTCTGGAGGTCCTGGAATACAAAGGGAGCCTTGAGGAATCTCCTAATCATCCTGCACCTGCTTTTGACTGTGAAGCTGTGGCCTGGGTTTGGAGAAGGCACTTGCTCTGCATTTAAAGATTGTTGTGTTCCTAGGCTAGTAACTGCCAAGCAATTTGTGAGAAGGTTTGCACTGCCACATAGGTAGCAAGAGACTAGCTAAAGCAGCACACTGCAGAACTCCCAGGGGCTTTGGGATTATTTGTTAGCGTTACTGGGAAATGGATTTTCAAAGACTTCTCTTGAATATTTAACAATCTATTTAAATGGTAAAAATGCAGACAGTATTACAGGGTTGAAATGACCTTAACAATTCCTTTGAGGACTACATTTTGTTAACGTTAAAGACATAACGTTTAAGACAGCTGCCTTTGCAGAAAGTTCTCTGTAACAATGCGCTTCTGAACTTGGCTGCTTGTTCCTGTGGCTCGTCTGATGATTGCCCAGGGTGTCCCTGGTGGTCAACTGCTCCAGGTTGCTCTGGCACTCAGCAGGCATCCCATCTTCTGCTCAAGGACCCTGCTGAAGTTTTCTTTCACCACCATGCAAATTGGCTTGTTTGGGGTGATGTTGCATCTGCTTCAGGACCAGAAGACACAAAATTTCAGGGAGTCACATCCTATTGTGGTTGACACCTTGGTCTAGTGGGAAGTGTCCCAGCCCGTGACAGGGGGCTGGAACTCAATGGCTTTTAAGGTCCCTTTTAACCCAAACCATTCTATGATTCTGTGACACCTGTTTTAGACACAGTTCACAATGTTGCTTGATTCAGAGCTTTTGAAGTTAAGAGGGTCCTTCTGTGTCTGGCATAAGATTTTTGCCCAAATCACATCCTTTGCTATTGACTTTACTGAATAGAGCCTGCTAAATGGCTTCTGAGCTAAGGATGAAAAGGGCACAGGGAGATATGACTCGGTGGGCTCTATTATGCATGGGAAACCATTTATATTTTTGTGAATACTAAGCAAACAGAAAAGATCTGTTGTTCCCCAGTAAGAGGAAGGCCTGGTGCTCACGACTCTTAGATTTGCACCAGGCATTTTAAATTCTTACCAAGGTGAATCCCAGGCCAATCTGTTCTTCCAGTTTCCTTCCAGTTCCCTTTTCCTTTTCTTCATGTTGGCTTCTGAAATTGCAAGTCCTGGGAACAGGCACAGCTTGGGAAGTATTTGTAGGAGGGGTGGCTGTAATTTCTTTGGGGACTTTCTGGCTAATAAACCACTTCTGAAAAGGCTGGTAGTGTGTGTGTGTACCATAGGCAGGGAGCGTGCGCTGGCCAGATGAACCAATTCTCTGCCTGACAGACCTTTCTTATGTTAACAGGCTGCGGGACGTCGTTTGATTTTCATAAAAAGATAGACTATTTGTTTCTCGTTGGTACTGAAGAGGGAAAGATCTATAAGGTAAGAACAGTTCCTTTGTCCCCTGTTTTACATCCCCTGACCTGTGCTTGTCTGTCAGGTTCATCATCTTAACTGTTCGCTCAGGCAGTAACAAAGTACAGCTTCAGAGCCTGGTCCTGCCCTCGGATCCCTGTGGAGAGCCTGGGACCAGCACAGAGCCACAGAGGGTCGCAGGGAGCTCGCTGCACAGACCCAATTAAGACCTTTCTTTTTTTGCAGAAACGTTTCTCATGCAAACTGCATCCCAGAATGCTTTGCGGATGGCAGCTGTGCAAGTGAGGTGCTAACTATGATCAGAGCAGAAGTTAAAAGGCATTGATCCTCTGTCCTCATGGCTATGGGGAAATGGCAGAAAAAATCTCATCTCTTTTCCTTTTTAGACCTGTTATCCCGTGAGCAGCAAGGCTAACGAAGCCTTGTTTCCTCTGGAATGGTGTCCTGCAGCTTTTTCTTCCACAATTACATCCCAGATCCTTTCCCTAGTGTCGTTCTCTCCTTGCCCTCCTGTCTTCAGTTCCTCACTATCTACCCTGATCCTTCCTCCCCCTTGCTGTCCCCAACTCAGGGATCCCACCTCCACGCTGTAACCCTTGATTCCTGCAGACAGTGCTGGCTGCCTCCCCTCCAGTGCCCTCTTGCAGCCTGATGCCTTGGTGGCCAGCTGATACGGTGAGGGCAGCAGCCAAGCTTTGCTTGCCCTTCCCGCCATGGGGGCACTGCCCAGATGTTTACACTCTACACCTGTCCCTTTTTATAGTATGTGTAAGACCTTAATATTGCCAAGTCCCACATGCAGCCAGCCTTGGCTGAAGTTGCCAGTGAGGTCAAAAGTTGTTTGGGAGGAGAGACAAGCGGACAGCAGGACAGAAGCGTTGTGTTTTCTTAGGAAACCAAGCTAAAAATATGAAGTTTTGAGCCCTGCTGTATTTAATCTTGAAAATAAACCCAGTACTTATTCATATAGCTTTGTTTGCACAGCATTCCTCCAAGCTGGCTTTGGGGCTTTGTTAATATTGTAGCCACAGCCCTTCAGTGTGGGGGGTGGACCATCAGCAGGAGGCTGATGTGCAGAGCAGATCCATCCAGCCATCCCTAGAGGATGCTGTAAGCTCCTTCCCCATGTCCTGTCTGCAACAGGGAAACAAAACAGAGAAAAAGAACCCAAAGGAAATCACATTTTGAAATCAATATCAATCATCTAGGCAAGGCAGACTTAACAAATATGTAACCCTTCCAGAGGGATGATGCTGATTGAAATCTCTCCCTCTGCCAGGAAGTATCTAGGGAGGATTTCTGAGCAGGGCTCACTTGCATTGGACAAGACAGGTGCAGAAAGGAGGTGGGAGAAGGGGAGGGGGGTGCTGGGCTGATGAGTGATGGGCAGTGAGGTGCAATGGGTTTTTGTTGATGCTTTCAGGATACAAAGCATCTGTTCAGTTATCAGCAGATGTTCTGAGCTGGCTGGTCACCCACAGGAGTTGGTACCCTGGGTATTGTACTCCAAATTGTTTGGGTAGTGTTGTGTCTAGCCCCGATCAAAAGATGGTAAGGAACCATATGTTTTAACTTCCTCTATGCTTAAGTGACTGATGGATGACAGTGAGTATGACAATGGATGTCAGTGTTTGGTGGGGGCCATCAGTTTCGCTTCAGGAGAAATGTTCAGACCGGCATCCTGGCTGAGTTACATCACAAAGGAAATCCTTCGTGGAGGAGTAGTGAATAGGAACAGAATTTGGCAGCATTTGCATTGACCAAGGCTGTAAGTGTTCCTGCCTTGGATGATCTTCAGTGAAACTTGAACCAGGATGGGATTTTAATATAAGGAGTGATCCCAGCCGTGAAGTCACGTAGATGTTTTAACCACTTAGTGGGTGGACAAATTCAGAGAGATGCTGTTGTACAGGATCTTCTCTTTTATTGGTGATAAGGCTGATTTCAGGGTTACTGGTAAGCAACAAAACATTCCTGGATTGGGGAGTCTTAGCGACAAGTGGGACCGCTCTCACATTGTGCAACTGGCAGCTGCCCTATAAAACTCAGGTGTTCCTATGGGCAGGAAGGGGCAATCTTCCATCAGATTGTATGGGCTAACACAGGGAAGAGAAGTCTTGCGTCTAGCACAAGCATGTCTCCATGGTATCTGCAAAAACAGAGGGAAGAGTACTTGCACTCTTAGCGTCCCCCTCGAGTTTTGTCTACGAACAGTTTCAAAAGTCTTGGGGTCAGCTGCTGCTCCAGACATTTCTCAAGGACTACCACGCACCTTCAGCACACCCTGTATTGAAACACTGCACGTCTGAACCCATTAGTGGAGCTACCTGTGGGCTGCCTCCCAGAGCCTTGCTCTGCTCAGATGCTGAGGACAGTGACATGCCCACTGCCATTCTCGGGTCTTCTTGCTGCGCTGAGCAGGAGTGAGTTGCTCGGGTCTCTCTGCCACACTCGCCCTTGCCACTGCGTGTGGAGTGAGAGGGACAGACTCCTTACATGCCGTATGAGTCAGGGATCAAACATGGGCTGCTCTCCACATGGGTCGAATTTTAGATTATTTATTAAATAAATTGATAAGTGAATTTCGGGGAGGCATTTTTTTCAGAGACGAGGCATACCCACAAATAGCATGATAATATGTTAATTCTTTAGCTGCAGAACAATTACAGTGAATTTTTTAAAATGGCTTAGTTAATAGTGTTTCTGAAGCCAAGAAATCATTATCTTAATTACACACAGACCTATCTATTGCCCTTTTACGTAGAGGACAAACTGTTTCTGCATGAATATGATTCTGTAATGCAAAACTGCCTCTCTCCATATCTCATTTGCTGTTTAGGAATTGTTCAGCTTTGGTATCAAAATGTATGGTCTCTGAGATTTGTATTGAAACATTATTGCGGCTTCAACTCTTTAGTCAGAATTGCTTCTGAATAAACAGGGCTTCAACAGAAAAATTGTGATGAGATTTGAACATATTCATGTAAGAGAGGAGTTTGATTCAGTCTTAGGCAGTTTGCTTGAGAGTGTAACAAATGAATATAATAAAACTCAGTGCAAGACAACATCGAAGGAAAAGGTGATTCTAATTTTAAACAAAACTAATTCCTTTCATACTCGTTCTGTCATACTGAGCACCAAGACATTTGTATCTGTGTGATCAGGACAGGATTTATTGTGGTTATACAGATGACAAAGGATGTTGGCTGTTGAGTCCTTATCACATCTCTTGGGTTTTCCTCAAATGATGATGACAAACTGGTTTCTGGACAGGCTCCGGCTTCCTGTGACCCTTTAGTAATGGAGCCATCGTTTTCCTCAGTGTCTAGTCGTGCTGTGTCTCGCTGTGTCTTGTAAGTTGTTTTCCTTGTCTGGGTATTTTACGGTTCCTCATCTTCTCAACACCTTATCTTTGGGGCTTCTATTTGTTCTGTCCAGTTATCTTGTCGCTTGACTGACTGCATTTGCTATTGATTAGCATGGGTTCTTTCTTTTACATTTTCTGTTATTTCTCCTGATGCATTTAAATGCCTCTGTTTTTATTCATAAGTCTTTCTACAAATCTTAGCATTTCTGTTACAGATCTCTACAAGAAGGCACTGAGCAAAAACCATGGAGACCCTCTGGTGCTGCTGGTAACAGCTGTCCACAGCTACACGGGACACGTTTGTGTCAGTGGCTTCTGAGGAGCAGTTGGGTGCCCTGATCTGCCAGGGAGTGCCTGTGTTGGGCAGTGCTCTTTTTCTTGCTAGATACAAACCTCCTTTGAAAAATACATATTTATTTTTTTTATTTCTGTGCTGCCTAGAGTCACAATGTTTCTGCTAGTGAACTAAAGAAACCCTCTGCATTATAAGGACACTAATAACCATCCATTCACCATGGATGCGGAGGAGTTTTGTGTCAGGCTAATGTCTAGCGTAAACTGAAGTGCTGTTAATGAAGGTTATTCATAAGTTTTGTGTCCTTGGAGTTCTCCTTTCCTCCCAGTATTCCTCCCCTATATTTTGTAGCCCTGTCACCAGTCATCTTTATAGCCGTTTCCTGTATTGCCATAGACACATTCTTGCTTTCCTGTCTCATCATAAAAATACCATTTACTATTCACACATACCTACCACCATTTAAATAGGAGAAAAACATTCTCAGCAAATTGGAGCAGTGCTCTAGAAGATCAGACAGGCTGCACAAATGCCTGCTCCCTGAATCTACTCATCCTCTTCAAAGCTGTCTTGTCAGGAGCTAGGCGTCACATTTTCCAGTGGTTCTGTTTTCATCCTGACATGTGTCTAATAACTGTAGGGTTTTTAAAGTGAATAGTAGGGGAAGACTTTGCCAGCAGTTCTAGTTAGCTCAGAAACTCTTTTCTTCGTTAAAGTCATACTTCTTTCTGAGGTTTCTCTCAAGTTTTTGGTGTTTCTTCAAAATGCATCCTGGGAAGAACATGGCCCTGTCTCACACATCACAGGGGATACCAAAGGTTGGGGTGAACATGGTGTGGGACTGGCGGGCACTGCCAGAGCATGGTGTATGGCTTTAGGCTAAAGCAGGCATGCAGGGTCCATTTCTTACAAGGGACACAGCTGGGATTTCACAGGAAAACCACAGATCCCTTTCCTGTCAAAGCCTGGGCCTCAGCTGTGGGCCAGACTTGCAGACTGCAAAGCCGATGTGGTGGATCAGCACATCCCAGAGCATGAAGAGCCTCCCATGCCAGTTCCTGGAGAGCTGCACTGATGAAGGGCTCAGCCCCAACAAGGCTTAGAAACAGAGTGCTAAGCTTTACAGTTCTGTTGGATGCAGACAAATCTGGTTAGGATCTCACTCTCCAAAGTCCTCAGGTATTAGGGACCTTCAATCCACATACTTGGAAGGACAGATGGATAAAGCAGCTTCTCTATTGTGTTAATTACTCGTCACCCACTCTGTCTCTTCCCAGCACAGTGACTTTCAAAACAAGCCAAGTACCAATTTTCCTGGTGGCTGAACATTGGGAAGGGAGATGTCCCTGCCCATGGCAGGGGGGTAGGAACTAGATGATCTTTAAGGTCCTTTCCAACTCTAACCGTTCTGTGATTCTATGATTAAGAATTATGAGGTAAAGTTATGAAGCATGCCATTAAAGGACATTTCAGTCCCATCATTACACACAGGGACAGTAACTCAGAGCATGCACCAAACTATCAGCAAGCTATAGGCGCTGTCAGTAAATCTCAGTGGGACAGGAGCCACTTTCTTCTTTCCCTTCCTAATAGAGCAAGCCTCCCTGGGATGCAGGAGCTGCCGCTGTGTGAATAGTTTAGCACCCTCAATCAAGTACCTGCACCAATGCACAAGGGCATCAGAAGAAAACAGGTCTGAGTACCCAGACAGCGAGTGTCGTGTGTAATAAACAGTTAAGCCTTATGATTAATTAGAGCTTTGGTTTGCAAAAATTAAAGTCATGTAACACTTCAGCAATCCTGCTGCTCAGGCAGATGATGTGTTGCTGCATTCATTAGGGAGTAATGAAAGGTGCTGAAAAGTTCTTGTAGTGACTACTGAGGCAGATGGATAGAAAATCCTGAAACCAACCCTAACCTGCAGTGTGGATACAGCCTATGTGTGAGAATACAACCAAGAGGACATTACCTGTGAAATGAGGTCCTTGCTGCTAATGAAGGAAGCCTCCAGTCCCATCAGAGGGGAGGAGTTTTGGGGAGGATAACCTCATTTTTCTGTGTGCACAGAACTGACAAGACCTGGGTCGGGTCCCGTATTCTGCTCGTGCAGACAAGCTGATTGTAATGTCTGCCCCAGCCCTTCATGAGCTCACGCACAAAGTGATTTTTCCAAGGGTCCCAAATATTTTGCAGCTCTTACACACATCCTACGTTTTGCCATTCAGTAGCACCTGCAGCTGTGGTGCTGCTGTCCTGTTTTGCAGGCTGCTGTTGCCTGGGGTGCAGGGTGGCCCACCTGCCTGTCGGGGACATGCCTGAGTGCTGGCCAACCTCTGGCCAACCTCTTGTGGTTCTCATACCTCTCACACCTCTCCAGAAAGTCATGAGAGGCACAAGAGAAAGGGCTGCAGGGAGGTGTGATAAGACAGGCTCTCAGAGCAGGCTGTCGCAGGGTGATGACAGGGAAGGAACTTTCAGCCTGGTCCCTAAATCCTTAGAGCCAAAGGATCTGATAGGTCATTCTTGTGCTGAGAGCACTGTTACTGGAGGTTTTCATTGTGGTACTTCAAATGTATATGGTGTGGTGTGCTCCTCAGCAACACGAGAGCCGTTTTCCCCTGCCTTTCCCAAGAGCCTTTCACAGAGGTACAGCAGGAGCTCAGGCTGGCAGGAAGGTCATGGAGCTCCCGCAGTGGAGAATGGGCTCTGGGGCCTAGATCTGTCTGTAAATCCAAACAGACAACTTCAATTCCTGCCTCTGTGTATTCCAGAGGGGAGCTTGGTGTTGCCTGCAAGTGGGGTGAAACAGCATATGTACTAAATTATTTTGGTTTTGTAGCACCTCTGGGTACCAGCCACCTCTCCCCAGCCAGCCCACAAGAGCCTGGGAGGCCACATGAGTATTCAGAGGCATCTTTCTGCAGATGATGAGCTCCAGAAGAAGGTCTAGCTCTGATTACTGACTAGTTCTTTCCATTGCAGTGTTCAAAATGTTATTCAAGCCAGTTTCTGGATGTGTTTGAAGCCCATCACATGGCTGTGGACTCAGTCAGCTGGAATCCCTACCACTTGAAAGTCTTCATTTCCTGCAGCTCTGACTGGACAGTCAAGATCTGGGATCACACCATCAAGTAAGTCCTTCTGGGTCTTAGTGTGGGTGAGGAGGTCCAGCCTGACACGCCAACTCACATGTCGACTCGGCTCATACCCCAGTCTCAGTTTCCCTCTTAGGCACTGATATTGCTAATTGCTCTCTCATTTCTGTTTTTGGGGTTGATGACTCAGATTTATATTCCCCAGGTATCAGGTTTAGCATTGACTGCCTGAGGAACTTGTCAAGCAGTGCAGCTCAGCACAGAGTCCGACTGCTTCACATTGGACCTGGTTTTCTTCAGGCAGGACCTACTGTGGCAGGGTTATTCTTCTGTAGCAATGCTACAGAGAAATGTCAGGGGCTAGCTTATGGCTTAAAGAGCCAGAGAGGCAAAACAAAAAATGGGAACATTTAAAAATACATAATGAAGTTCAGGGTTAGTGGTTGAGGAATGTCTGGTTTCAATCAGGAAATTGATTTTGTTGTAAATCAGAGTCAAATATTTCCCGTTGCCAATACTGCTCTAATATTCAATGTTGTTGTCAGAAGCCCAGAGATCAAAAATCACTTTTTCCCCTATGATTATTAACCAGAGAGACTCCACGTTGCTGTGTGTGTTGGGTGAAGCTTTCAAAATGTTTTCAGAAAGAAAGAAACACGCTACCTTTCTTCTCAATGCAGCAGAACCAATCCTGACCCATTTTGGTTGATGCTCAGCTTTGCCTCACCTTTGGCTCAGACCCTGGATGTTATCAGACATAGAGAAATACCTCATCTCCCACTTCTGCAGTTGGCTTTGAACAACACAGGCTGCAGCATCAAACTGTTTATAGCTCAGTGTTTCATTTCCAGAGCGGCATGTCTAAATGAGTTCTTCTCCCTGGGTCTTTTTTTACAGGACTCCGATGTTTGTTTTTGACCTGAATTCTGCTGTAGGGGATGTTGCATGGTCCCCTTACTCCTCCACCGTCTTTGCTGCAGTCACCACTGATGGCAAGGTGAGAGCCTGGGAGCAACACTGCTCTGATTTGAGCTGAAAGAAAGTCAAGGGAGATTAGGGTTGAACATGGGGATGGGTCAGCCCAATCCTGGCCAAGCATGTCGGCGGAGCTGCAAATCCCCCACCAGCAGGAATCCACCACAGTGACAGGCAGAGTTGGCTGCAGCTTGCCTGAGCTGCTTGCCTCAGGACGGCAGGGTCATTTTGGTAGCTCAAGGCCCTAAAACTATTAATTCCTTTTTGCTCAGTCTGATTACAGAGGACACAGAAGTCATAAAGCAACAGAGATGAGGAAACCTTACTCCTCCTCTCCCTAAGGTCTACTACAACCCTAGAAGCAATAAGGCCAGAAATCTTTAAGCTGCAGCCCAATTATGCAGATAGCTGATGTTAAATCACAAATCAGAGGGCTTTTAGCAGATGCTAAGGGTGAGCTGCACATCTCACTGCAGCCTTGACAAACCCATCAGAAACGCATGTGGGCTCTCTCTTCTAAGCACAGGTGCTTTTGGGGGGGCAAGCCCCTCTCAACTTCGAGCATAAGCAAGCCAAACCTCCCTGCAGTCCTGGTTTGCTCTTCTTATTCCGTGGATGGAGGTACTCAGAGGACAGAGAGGAAAGCACAGGCTTTTCCTATGCCTTCCTGCCCTTGGCATGCATATTTCTAGGCATGAATTGCTCATTCCTTCTCAACGCTGCTCCTGCTGCATTTAGGTTGGCTTTGCAAATGCATGCAAGTCCCTGCTTGCTCTTGTGTTGACCACATCAGTGCAGGTGTGCAGCTTGCACATGCCAGGAGAAAAACACCTCACACGCTCTATTTGAAATCAGCTTATTAAGCAGTGCACCCCTGGGGATGGAGAGATGACGCTCCAGCTCAGAGCACCCCTCGTATGAGCTGACATGAGAGCACTGGTTCTGAACCTCCAAGATATAAAGAAGCAGTAGAATAAAGTGCGTATATACCTATATTGATATTTAAAAATCAATTATAGTAATATGCTCAGGGTCAGCCAATAGAACTTTGTTCCAATTAAATAAAATCAACATTTTCCCACTGTGTGAGGCTGTGTCCAAGAGTAATGATGTGGTAATGAAGTACTTAGACCACTCCTAATATTGAAATGATGGCAGTTATATTTTTGCCGCTAGGCATCCATCCTAGTACCTCAGGTGGTTAATTTGGGCCTGGCGAGTAGCCAGGATATGTAGCTATCCGTCAACACTGGTTTTGTACGGTGAGACCACATTGCTCTGTCACCATGGGCTGTATGTTTTGCTGGTATAAATTGGAAAGTCTGTGCAGTTTGGCCAAATTACTCTAGCAAAAAGATGGCCTTTATATATCTCTATCATTGAATTGGTGCCTTGGCAACTTTATTGCAGTTTAACCTTTATGTTATAGCAAAAAATTCATTTCACTGATACACTGGCTCAGGCTGTGAATTCGTCTCTCCCAAGCTAAGCGATAGAAATCTTTTCCCTGGGCACTGGTCTCCCTGGGAAGCTCAGGGTGCCACAGCCCGCAGAAAGCAGTGACGGTGCTCTTCCCTGGCAGGCAGGGTTGGGATCTGCCCATCCCCATTCTCCCATATACCAAACGAAGGGCCTGCATGAATGAAAATAATGCCTTCAGTGCTACAAATCCTCTGACTTGTTTCCCACAAGTGAAGTTGTGTGTAACCCCAAACATGGCAAGGGTCCTGGTGGCATTCACAGCTTCAACTGGGTGCTGGGGTGAGCGGTGCAGAGAACTCTGAGAAGCACAGTTATGTCCTGACACCTAACTGTTGCCAAGAGGATGGAGATATCTGCAGGCAGTGACACTTCCTGGGCAGCATGACCAGATGGAGGGCAAACACTGGGTGTTCATGTGGTCACCTTGGCTATCCTACCTTGGATCTAGTTCAGTAATCCTAATTAGAGCATAATCTAGTAGGATCTAGTTCTGCTTTATGCCTTTAATCCCAAAATCTGAGGAGGGTGGCTGTCAGGCAGGAGCAGCCCAGAATTGGGCTGCCTGGCTGTAAAGGTCCAGGCAAGAGTTTCCTTCCCATTGCAGGAGGCTGGCCAGGGCTGACGCTGACAGAAATCCTGCACCTCTGTGTTAGCCACTGACCACACTGGGTGCAGCAGCGTGTGTCTGAGACATGGTTTAGTTTCTCGTTTGAACAGAACTTTCATGATCTGCAGTGGGTGTAGAATAAATAGTTGTTTACAGCCTTTTCGTTCCTAGACATATTCCACTTTGTAGCAGAGTGCACTTCTTGGGAATAACTCAGCTCCTCGCAAAGGGCAGTCTCCATTAACGCTGGGAAAAAAATCTGCATTAAGAGGATACAGAAAACTAGAGGGCGTCAGCCAGAAAATAAAACATTAAAGATCTCCTGTTCACAAACAGCCTCTAGCTTTGCTTCCGCACGTAATTACACCTGCAAAACTTGAAGGTTGCCTGGAAGTGATTTTAAAATCAGGCCCTAATTGTGGTCTTAAAGGGATACCTGTTGTATTTTGAAAAACACATTTCCTTATTGAAGCTGATGCTAAGTGTCCAAAATCTGTGTATCACCCCACTAACTCTTAAGACTGGCTTGGAAATTGGGGCATTTTAGAATCTAAGAATCTCTCAATCCCCATGAATCCAGGAGGTGGGGATTTAAGGAAAGCTGTAAATATCAGGGGCGTTATGATAAAATGTGTATGTTGGAAGCTGGACATCTGCTTCAGACAGCACCACCTCTTCATAAATTACTTGAGTATTCACATTCTGCTGCTGGTGCAGTGGATACTAACTGCTACTATTGCTCTTTATCATGTTCTGGGTAATTTCCTTAGTCTCCTGCTCTGCCTGATGGCCATTTTATTTCAGAATGAGCATAAATGATTTGCAATGAAAATTGAAATAAAATAAAATGATCACTGAGACATGCACATCCATGTCAATGCTGCCTGGAAAAAACCTCTCAATTCTGTAACTAGACGCCTAAGTAAGTGGCCTGATTTTAAAAGGACTGGACAGCCAGCTGCTTTTATGGAAGCTAGCCTCTGCTGGATGTGCACAGAGTGGTTGCTATAGAGTATTCAGCTTTGCTTTCAATCATTGTGCTACGTCCACTGCAGTTTTGCTCTGTGATTACATTTCAGATGACACCTACGTTCCTTGAAGACTCCACAATGGGTCCTAAAGCAGACAGGTGGAGAGTTCCATTATTTCTAAACATGAGTCCTGCAGCTCAGTTGGCTGGCAGCAGCTCTGTGGTCCCTCCAGGCCATCTCTTACAGCGACCTGGGTGCAGATACTGATGTGATTAGCACAGAAATAAAATGAGGCTAGAGAATACCTAGTTTAGTTTAGGCTGCACAAGGTAAAAGCCTGACATGATGTAAGAGGGTAGCTGGGATGAGAGACCTGCTTTGGAAATAAAAAAACGTGGAGGTGAATTTGGGTTCCTGTACTCCTATATTTAGGGTGTAGGAAATCTGGGAATGTTGGTCAGTTTATCGCAAGAACAGAGGGTAGAGAAATGGGGAGGGGTGGAATTCAATCCTTGCAGCATTCAGCAGGGTTTGTCTTCTGGAGTTTGCTTTAAGCCCATCTCAAACTTACGCTTAAAGCAGAAAAAAAAATAAAGAAGCATGTAAAAGCAGGGATCATACCTGAAGTTTCCTTCTTGGGCTTCTTTTCGTTATTTAAGGAAAATAAATAAATGGTGTTCACAGTTTGTGCTGTAGAGGAGCAGTGCTTCAGACCTCCATGTCTGGCTCACTCTGGGCACGTGGATGCTTTCTTGTGCTGAATTGGTGCATGTTTGTTACCTCTGTTAAAAAAGCCAAAGACACCCACATCCTAAGTGTCCCCAGGTGGCTGGATCCCAGGCTGTGGGGCACAGCTGCCCCATGCAACAGCTGTAATGCATGGTCAAGCCGCTATTATTCAGCCCAGAGAAGGAACCCAGCAGCAGTCTACCAGTGCCTACAAGGAGGTCACCAAGAAGTTAGAGCCAAGCTCATCATAGCAGTGCATGAAGGGGTGATGAAATGAGCTGAAAACAGCTGAAATTAGTTGCAACAGAGATTTGGCCTGGATATAAGGAAAAGCTTTCACTATGAAGGCAGCCAAGTAATGGAACAGCTTTACCAGAGAGCTTGTGCCGTCTCTGTCCATGGAGATTTTCAAGACCAGATTGGGTAGGCCCTTGAGTAACCACATCTGACCTTAGAGCTGATCCTGCTTTGGGCAGGAGGTTGGAGTAGAGACTTCTGGGGGTGTCTTCCAGCCTGAATTACCTTCTGACTCTGAGACACTGTGAAATGTCCTTGTGTGAGAAGGAGTATCCCAGGGGTTTCACAACAGGCTTGGGAGCATGCATTAAGTACAAGTCCATTTGCTTTCATGTTTCTGTAGTCTGTGTCCTTCATGGCTAATGCAAGAAGAGCAAGACGATGTTATAGCCATCTTTAGTAAATATTGATAGCCTCAAGATAAATGCCATCCAAGTATGCACTCTGCAGAGAAAGCTGCTCAGACATATGCTCCAGGGCTTTTCCCCATTACTGAAGCTGTTGACCTTTCAAGATGTGAAATACTTGAAACAACCCAAACCTTCAGGAAATTAGCTAATGCTTTGTGCTGCTCAGGAAGTGAGTGTGCCCTTTCCTGCTTATATAAACATATTTTACTGAACAACTGTTTTGTACGAGAAGTCTTGAAGACCAGGTTCCTGTTGTATCTCACTTACAGGATAAGATGCCGAGGAAATGCCTGTTGTCCTGTTACTCATCTTTTCCCAGCTCAGAGAGAAGCACTTGCTTAGCACTGGCCTGCGTGTGTGCTCACAGAGCAATTTGCCAAGACTTGCTGCCCATTTAGCATTGACCGGCAGCAAAAGCCAATCTCTCTATCTAAAAGCATGAATGATTTTGCAGATAGACACTTGCTAAACCTTCCAGGTCTGTAAACATTTCACTGGGTATTTTGAACCTAATCCTGCCTCTCCTCATAGGGCACGAATCAGGGGTGCCGGCAGACCTCCTGGCACCGCTCAGTGCTTTTGCCCAGGGCAGCCAGGACTGTGAACCCCTCATAGATACAGATGTCCCTGCTGCACATGAGTCTTTTCTCCTACCCTTCCACAGCAGCCCGTGGGGTTTGTCCATGCCTTATGGGGCCACTGGTAGCTCTGCAGGGCAGGGACAAGGCATCTCCTGTCTCTCTACACCATGGCTGGGTTCCATACTAAGTGAATATGGCTCCCGGTGGCGTCACCCAGAAGGACCTTTGAGTAGGTTGAAGTGGGTAGGGACTATTTTAAAACGACTTTGGAATTGCAGTCACAGCATAAGTGGTTGTTTTCCGGTAAAACTGTTCATTTTCTTCTGCCACAAAACCTAAAAGGCTCTTTCGTATTCCCTGCTGAATCTTTGAGATTGATATGGACTGCTGGGCAGACTTATGCCTGCTTTAAAACAAGGGCTGGTGGCGTGTCAAAGCTCGATGAGGTAAATGGGCAGAGACCTTGGAATTGATGCTGCCTCCACTTTGTACCAGTGGGGACGTCCTCCCTTCTCCCCCGGCCACTGGGCTCTCTGTGCACTGGCGTTTCTCTCCCCTAGCATCTGCTTTTAGCAAATAAAGCTGGCCTGGGAGACCTTGGTTTGCCCTGCAGCGTCTGAGCCCTCACCACTATGCTCCTGCAGCTCCCATCCCATCGCAGGGTGCTCTGGTGGGCTCTGAGCCTCAAGATGTGCATCAGGCACCTCAGGACACTACTGCCCAGTTACCTCCCTTAGCTACTGAGGTGCAGGTGAGATGATTTTGTCAACGCAATGGGGTTGGTTTCAGTGCAAAGTCAAACTGATAAATTTAAACTCCTTTTGTGAGTTGCTTTGCAGGAATTGTTTCTTACGTAGATGCTCGCAGGCTAGTTTTTCATTACTAGAGCTATTGCTCTTTCAGGATATAAAATACAGCATTTTGATGAAACCTACCTGCTGAGATTAACTAGTTCATTCAGCTACACAGGAACCAAGTTCATCTTCTTCTACTTGCGTGGACATACGAGAGTGAAAAAATGACTTGGGCAGCGTCTCCAAAGATTTTGTTGATTCACCTGTTAGACTTTGCATAAAGACCTGCTGGAGGCACAGAGCCCATCAGAAGTGTCTGTGAGAGTTTAGAAAGCTGCTCCTAAGTTCCTCTCTGCTCTTCGTTATCGATGGCCAGTAAGAATGGACCCTCACTTAGGTTTCAATTTGCAAGTGGGGGCAGTTGGCACTAGGGCCACTGAGAGCCTCCGGCTGTCTGCCCCATCCTGCTGTGCAGAGATGGCAGCTCCAGAACCTTGATGTTTGTTGCTTGGCATTTTATAATGACCTGAAATCTGAGCTGGTTCATTTTAAATGCCAGTCTCCAAATCGTGACGGGTTGATATCTGCCTTACGAACAGCTTTGCAGCAGGTGGCAGAGAGCAGTGGCTCCTTCTGCCACCAGACTCAATGCTGCCCTTGCTCCTGCAACTGCCTGCCTTCACCCCTGCCCCAGCCTCCAGCACCAACTCTCTGCGACCGGGCATAGCCAGGACCCAGCCAACATGTGGAGCTTGTCCTCGTCTACGAGGACGTAGTTTCAACCTGACACCAGGAGCTGGGCCACAACTGGGAGAACACAAGGGATACTGGCAGAACTTGGGATGTATTCACATAGCAGGGCCTTGGGAGATTTGCCCTGGGACACATAAGGGACTCGGTGAAACAGTCTCCCTGTTCATCACCAGATGTTTGGGATGAGATGGCAGAGTTGGAAAGTGTCAGAGGACTGGAGGAAAGACTCTTTGCCCAGTATTCAAGAGCATGGCGGTGCAGGAGAGACTAGGCAGCCCAAGTATGCTATCCAGAAAGATCCTGGGACAAATCATTGAATGGTCTGTTTCTAAGCACTGGTAGATTGTGGAACAGCCAATTTAGTAAGGCCATATCACATAAAACTGATCTAATTCTGTTCTTTACAGTAACAGGCCTGGTAGATCAGAGGATGGAGATGTAATACATGCTTACAGGTTGACTTTGGGAGCACTGTTGGCGCAAGCCAGTAGGCAAAGTACAGGGCAGGTGAGAAGATGGATGTGACAGGATGGAAGTCATCTTCGACAGAATGTGCGGTGCAGCTCGGGATGCTTCAGGGATGCCGGGGCTGAAACCCAGCGGTAATTCTGTTGGAATTGAGCGGAGAGGACTTTCAAGTGCTGAAATTGTAAATGAGCTCAACAACCCCAGCAGCAATTTGCAATCAGCGGAGTAAAATTCAATAAAGACACAAACCAAATGTGCAATATGAAATGACCACTAATTGGGGAAGCAGCAGGAGTGTAAGGGAGGCTGGAGCAGGGGACTGCCTGCGCTGGCCTGCTCTCGCTGAGGCTGTGCTGCTGAGTCAAACCCTGGGAGAGTCACCCCATGGGCACAGCCGGGGCTCAGGCTGGATGTTGGTCTCCAAGGAAGGTTCATCTCTGCTGTTGCAGGAGGGATTGCAGTGTAGCGCAGAGGTACCGGCTGCTATCGTCAGCCTAACTGTTGCACGAGTTCAGCACAGATTAGTTTCTCTGTTTGACTTTAGCCTTTCAGAAGTGATTTGAAAAGTAACGTTAAATTTAGTACAAAAGTGAAGAGCAGAAGGAGGCTTTGTGATTCATACCGAAGCATCAAAGCATGCCATTAATGTTAAAGAGGAAAGAAAAAAAAATAAAAACAGTAGAGTCACAGGCAATGTAAGAGAAATCATATTAGACCAAACTGAAGTGCACCCAGCTCAGGGGTAGGATGTATCATCTCTTTAGCACCTGATAACAGCATTCAGAAGTGTGCAGGACCAAAACAGGAAGGAGATTATCCTAATCAACTGAGGCTCTTGGAGCAGAGCCGGGCTAGCAGAAGTGGTGACAGTGACAAGGAAGTTAGCTTGATAAACAAGCACTTTCTCATAAAACAATGTTACAGGGTTTCCAGAAGAGGTCAGATGGCCCTCAGCCTGTCTGAATGAATGGCACCTCTGCTACGTGCCAGGGCTTTGATTTCTTACTGACTCGTGGGAACTGAGTCAAATCAGCTGAGGCTGATGCTGTTTTCGTACCGTGTCAAATGGGGAGCGACCCAGTTCTTACAGAATGAGGAGAAGTTGAGAGATGCAGCCCTACAGTGAAGCAGCTCCCACAGTTAAGCCAGAGGTGTTCTCTTTAGGGCTGTGTCACCACCCTGGAGCAGTGGGCTGGGATGCTGCAGGGCAGAGGGATGTGCTTAGACCCCTCCTGTACCCTGGGATACAGAGCCAGCTCCTGGCTGGCGAAACTTATCCAGCTCAGCCCAAAAAGCAGCTTTCACAGGTGCCTGCTTGTCCTCCTGAGCTTAAAGCTACCTCTGAAAATACCTGTAACAGGGCTGGGGTCTGTCCTTTCGCCAGTAGCATGAATGTGCTCTGAAAGCCCATGAATTCTATGGTCTGTCTGATGCTGGTATTGGGGCAGCTGAGGACCACATTTCTGTGTTGTCACCGCAGAAACAAGGAGGCAATGAATGTTTTCTGAGCTGGATCTCCTTCCTCCTGCCAAGCCCCGGACTGCCCCAGGTGTCAGAGTGTCCGAGGACTGCCTTACAACCCTTATTTGTAACTCAAAAATATCCTTCTAGAGAAAATTAACTCTATTGGAAGCTGTTCTGGCTGCAGTGGAGTATAGAAATCACACAAAGGAAGGCCTCCACCGCATGGCAGCTTGGCTTTGATGCAAGCTGGGGCTGTCCAGCCTGCCCAGTGCCTTTAGGATGCTCCAGCAGCTGCCTTGGTGCTAGAAAAGGGCTAGGGGTGGCCTGCCCACTTGTTAAATATATTGCCTGAGAGTTTGAAACAAATCGTCTGTGGAGTTTGCAAATGGATGAGGTATCATGATTCAGTCAAGAAAATGAGGTAAATCCATCACAAGGACAGTGAAAGCCAAGCAGTGAAAGAGATGTCAACTGGTAAAGGGCAGCATGATATTAAATTATCCCTCACCTTTTGCTCTTGCAATGATTTTATTCTTTGTTGCCAAGTTACCAGGTACATCTGCCTTTTTCTTACATACATACTTCTCCCCAGCCTTGGTTCTGGTTGCCATCAGGTTGTTTTTGAGCATGCTAGCATTGCCCAGACTACTGCTGGGGAATGGAGACTTGTAAGCATGGGAGAAAAGGACAGCAAAAGCTGCAACCACTGCAGACCCAGCGTGTGTTCGAGGCATGCAAAAAAGGCAGGGTAGGTCAAAGTAGCTTTTCAGCTCCCTCCTTCATGGGCCACAAAAGTCAAGTAGTTTGTTCTGCTGGCAGAGAGCTTGGTTGCTTTTGGGTGGTGCGGTTTGGAGGGTCCAGGTCTCCTCCCCAAGGTCCTCTGGCATTTCCCTCCTTGGGCTTGCCAGGCTGCCGTGCTGCAGGGCAGGGGTGACAGCAGAGTGCAGGAACGGGGGGGGTCCAAGTCACCTTGAAGCTGCTGAGCAGATGAGAGCCCAGGCTGACTTTCAGGCTCTACGTGCAGTCAGCAGAGCGGGTGGGGAGAAATGACATGTTCAAAACTCTGAATATGTTTTGATGCCGGAGCTGTGGTAATAGCCTTGGACATGCACTGTGCCGTGCTTACAGAGCAGCCGTGTGGAGCCTCAGTGGGGAACCACTGGATTTTGGGAGGTGGAATACATTTGTATGATTCATAGAGAGAGGAGCTGTGGGTCTGGATGCAACCGAGCTGGTTTTCTTCTCTGGCTGTTTGAAAGTCAGGCATCAAAGCAGCTCATTTGTGTCAAATATTTTCTGCGACTGTAACACAGCAGAGTTAGATCCATTATTGCCTGTGCATCAAGCATGGAGGCTCTGTTGTTACCCTGATGGTAATTTTAAAATGTTCCTATTGAATAAAAAGCATCAGGCAGAGACTGCAGGGTTCACCTGATCCCATTTCAGATATAACTGTGCATCTGCTTAAATTCAGTGCTCCTTTTCAGGGGCTACTGACTTACCAAAGTTACTGTCCTTCCATCAAGGAGAAGTTTGCTTTGGGCATCTGCCTGGCATATCTACCATCAGACTGTCCGGCATGTTGGTATTGTGAGTCTAGGTTTCTTTTGAAGGTTGTTGATGCCAGCTCATAAATCCCTTTGCTACAAGGAACTGCTTACCTCAATGGCTTGGGCCTCATTTGGAGAGTGGTTCCTGTCCTCCTGCACTTCCTTGGGGTGGGCACTCTGGTCTACAGGGACCATAAATAAAATAGCTGTTCATGTCATTGGTTACTGCCCCATGCTTTATTCGGCTGGGGATCTGCAGATTAGCTGAAGAAAAGGAGGAGGGTTCTTGCACTTTCTTACTTCAGACATTTTCAGATTTCTTCTACCTCTCTCTCTCTGTGCCTCTCCCCAGGTTTCTTGTCCTTGGAATCTGATTTATGTCCCTCCAAGGAGGTGGAAACATATTGTTCCTAAGGACTATGTAACAAAAGAATGAAATGCCCTTTCCCACTATCTGAATGCTTATTAGCAGAAAGAATGAAAATGTCTGCTGTGGTCTGCGAGCAGCAGGGCTGCAGACCCTGCAGGTCCCTGATTTGCTTCTACAGGGTCTGCAGAAGATCTCTCATAAAAGTGAGCTTTTTATCAGGAGGCTCCAGCTCTCTCTCTGGGGACATGCACCACAGCAGAAACACTATTTGAGGGCTGAAAATCAGAGGTTTGAAACCTCCACTCTGTGGTTTCTAAGCTGCTCCTGCATGAGTGTGGGTGAGTGAATGTGGTGGCCCCTACCTGCAGGGAGGGAAGTGCTGGCAACAGCCAAGGCAGCGTGAGAAGTACTGTGCAGAGGTGGCAGGAAAGAGGGGGCTATTCACGGGGGGACCCTCACTGGTTTGTAAGCTCTGACAAGGATGCTGCTTTGACATCCCTTTTTGTTCCTACACAGTTCTCCGTACCACTGAAACTCAAGCTGGTGTCCCAGCACAGGGCACCGCACTGCCATGGCGCGGTACGCTCTTTTCTCATCAAAGTCGCACTTTCTGCTTTAGGGACCCTGAGCAAGTTACTGTGTTTCCCACAGACTCGTCGGACTGTGAAGTGTCACATTCTGACAAGCGTCGCTGCCTTGCTGTGTCGCTGGAGATAAAAGTCTGGGTGATGCTGTGGTACCGAGTGAGGCATCGGGGGCCAGCTGGGTGGAAACCAGCCTGCCCTGCGAGCTGTAGGAGCCCAAGATGACGTGGCACGTTGTATGTCAGTGAATATGTAAATATGCTTATATACTACGTGTGGATAGTTATACAAATGCCAGGCCTCATTAAAAATGCCCATTTGCGGAGAGTCTGGGTGGCAGCTCTCATCTGGGTGCTGCTGAATGATTGCCTGCCCTGAGAAGAAGGGTGTCCTATGGAGGTGCCTGCTCTCCACGGAGAAGGTTTGGATCTGGCTCTGGTCATCCTGGATCCCCATGAGTCTGATATTTGACTCACACGTGTGGCTGGGTGGCACTTCTGTGGGTCACGTAGCCAGAGAAGGCTCATCTTGCAAAACCTCAGAGGCTGTCTTTGCATGTAAGCAGTGATCTATAGTCCGGAGGGACAGGGGTCCCCGGGGCAGAGGGATGGAGAGAAGCAGTACGCTGTTTGGTGAGTCTCCGGGGTGGGAGATCCATCTGGAGCCTATTCCATAATCCTTCATCCTGGGACCTTAGCCAGCAGGGCAGCTCATGGTACTTGGGACCTCAAGAGAGAGCTGCAGGTTTTCAGTCTCCCATGCTTTGAGGAGAAAGCCCTGCCCCAAGCCCCAGGCAGATCTGCAGATGGTGCTGGTCACATGCAGCTCTGCTGCTTTGCAGTGCTGTTCAGCTGCCTCAAGTGTTGTGGGAAGCCTTGTGCCCCTTTTGGGCTACTCCCAAAGCACCAATAACAGTGTTGGTCTGACCCCATTTCCGTCTCTCCTGAGAGTGCCTCTAAATGAAAGCCTGTGAACTCCTCCCTAACGCCTGTGGCCCACCCCTCCATCTGGAGCCTCTGACAGCTGATATGAGGCTGATGTTTCCAGCCCAAGAACTGAAATAGTTTGTTCTTTTCCATGATTCCCTTGGCAAAGAAAAACAAGCCCATTTGTTTAGAAGCTCATAAAAGAGGAGCTTTATAGTAGGAACATTCATAAACTTGTTGGCTTTTGACCTTCTCCACATTGCTGATGGTTTCAAGTTCTTGTCCCAAGCATTGTGCTTGTCAGGGCTGTCAGTGACATTTTTGAAAAGCAGCCTCACCCAGGGTAATTTGCATTGCTCAGCACTCTGACACCCAGCCTTCAGACATGCCATCTTTCTCCGCTGCAGTGCTGGATGGGTGTGAGGGGTTGACACATCCACAGCCTGACAGAAGAGCAGGGCAGAACCTGGCTGCGCAAAAGAAACATGGCCACTAATTCCATGTTGCTTTTTTTCTCCTAGGTTGATTGATGCTGCTCAAGCAGTCGGCATTTCCCAGGCTCTTGGGTTACTTAGCATTGAGCTTGCACCACTGGAGGGGGAGGTGGGGAGGTGAATCCTGCCCTTAAATTAATAAAAATATATTCTACTAGGGGAAGCAATTTAATCTTCTATGACTGTGGGTCATGGGGGGCTGATGTGCTTGAAAGAGATCTTGTTCCTTTTCAGAGATAGTAAGACAGCAGGCGTAAAATAGAAGCCAGGACAGCCACCTTTATTTATGCCTAGAGGTAGAAAATTCGAATTACCTTGCCTCAACTGTGGGACCTCAAGTGTCAGGTCTAGATTCAGAATTTAATACTGGCTTCTGATGTTTTCAGCAGATAAAAATGAAATATTTTTTTCCACCTATGCTTCTGCTGACTGGGGAATGACTTTCCAAACTGCAGGTTTTTATCTGTGCCTGATGCTTTGGCCCTTCCTGACTTATGCTGTCATGGGTTTCTTCAAAATACATTTGAGAACCCTGTCCACTTTTCAAACTCTTGCTTGTCTGGAAAGGTCCTATTTTCCTTCAGTGGATGGAGTCTTCATCATCTTGTTTTATGCATCTGTAAAACCCTTCCATGGTTCTTCTGCCCAGACCAAGGACATCACAGATTGCTAGATGTTGAGTCCTACGAAGACACAGCAGCTCATGAGACTGCCTTGGACGTGTGACTGCACATTGCCCAGCTCTTTGCTTTACATGGACTCGGATAAAATTCACCAACTCCTTGGTCAGTGATAGGAAAGTGCAAGTACTGATTTGATATAAAACTTTCCATGCTCTTTGGAATAAGCTTTTATAGGGAAACACGGTCTGATTTCAGATAATTCCTCAATTCAAATTATGAGCATGGCACAAAGTTGAAATAATATGTTTCATCTGTCTCCTAAGTGCTAGTAAACAACACACAGCTGGCAGGAGATGTACAAGTAGTTTAGTCCTAATTTCCCCCATATTCCCACTGCACTTGTTAGCATGAAATATTCCCTTCCTTAGTTTTTATGAAGACAGAAAAGGGAAAAGAAACATAAGGCTGAAAGTCTCCACAGTGGATTCAAGGTGGGAGTCCAGCATGCTGGAGATCGCTCGCTTTAGTGCCAGGGAAGAGAGGGACGTCATGTTCTATTAGCCTTTGCAGGCAGTATCAATGACAGGAGCTAATTGGAATTATTGGGAGATAATGTTAAGTTAACACATTGTCTGCAGTAACTACCACTGTTCTCTCTGGAATCATGACGAAACACACATTACCATGCAGTTGGTGGTGTGGCAGGTCTGTGTCACTGCTGCATCAGTGACAACCCCACCTGAACAGGGCCTCGGGTGGGTCTCCCTCCATCCTCACCTTCCCCTTTTGGCCATTCCTTACCTGGCACGTCTCTCGATGCTGTCGGAGAAGGACGTGTGTGCAGGCACAGCATCCGAAGCAGCTGGACTGGAGTGGGCTGCCAGCACCGAGCTGTCCTGTGCTGAGCATTTGCCTCTGCTTCCCTGGCTTTACCCCAGGGTACACCCTTAATCATACTGTCCACGTTCTCATCACTTCCCTATTAATTACTGGTTTGAGTCTTTAATGTTATTATTAGGCTGGAAATGTTGGAAAGCTCTGCCATAAGGGGTAATAAGTATTTCTGACAGCATTCCCCGCTCTGTGCATCAATCTGTGTTACGCTCTGATTTAACACCTGGTTGTCTTATTACTTGCAGCACTGAGAAGGGAGATTAAGACCTGTGGGGTTAGCAGTGCTGGCTTTGAGCCTTCTCCAGTCTGGATGAGCTGGAGCCTTGCCAAGGGTCTTGGAAAGAGCTTGCACCCACAGCAGGGAACTGGTCTTCACCCCATGAGTCCCTGCAGGAGGGAGACAGTCCCTCAAAGGCAGCAGGCAGCTTCTGCACACTGGTTACTTGGAAGAAGGCAAAGGCCTTGACTGTGAATGGTAATTACGTGCTGAAGCTGCCTTTCCGTGGGACCTTTCGTCTCTGATTTCTCCAGCCATCATGGTACTGCTGAGGGAAGTTATTGCCTGATTAATCCCTTTTGTGTTCTTTGCCTTTTTTTTTTCCCCAGGCCCATGTGTTTGATCTGAGCATTAATAAGTATGAAGCTCTCTGCACCCAGCTAGTGGTGGCCAAGAAGAAAAATAAAATAACCCATATCCAGTTTAACCCTGTCTACCCTGTTGTCATCATTGGAGATGAACGAGGCCACGTTACCTCCTTGAAGCTCTCGCCCAACCTGCGCAAGATGCCCAAGGTAAGGACAACCTGCATTCACCTAATGGAGGTACCAAACTACAACAGGTCTCTTCATGCCTTATCACTGTTCCGTCTTCTGTGCAATGATGTTGTCAAAGCTGCTCTTTCTAGCAAGGTGTTTAAGGTTACCTCAAGCGATTACCTCAAGCTTTTTGGGTGGGATGATAGGGACGTTGGATCCCTGTCTCTGATCCTGTATGAATAAGAATGCTCAGTTCACTCCTGGGCAGGAGTGGGGACTGGTGGGAAGGGAGTTTGCTGTCTGTAGGCAGTTTCTCACCATGGTCCAGACAAGCCCAGAAGCTCTGCAGAGATTGATTTGTTTCCCAAAGCTCACCTCTTTTCTGAGCTTTATTTTTTTTTGCAGAACTCCTTTAAACCAGGTAAAGGAGGTCCCAACTTCCTCCCAAGTGCTCCCATAAAGCCCATCCTGCCTGTGTTATTGCAGTCCTTGAATCATCAAAGCCTGTCCCCTGACCACCATGCCATCTCTCCTGTAAAGGAGCAAGCACTGTCTTTAATTTATGCTGAGACTTGGGATCCTTGTCTCAAGTGACAGCAAGGAGGTGCATGTGCCTCTGTGAACTGATGAAGCCCCTTTTCCCCACCCAGCCATAAGGGCCAGTTGTGAAGGATGATGACCTCTCCCACACAGATCCTTTACTAGGCTTTCTTTCTGGGCTTCATTTTTATTTTTTATTTTTGTCAAAATTAGTTTGACGGTTGGACAAGATGATCTTTAAGGTCCCTTCCAACCTAGAAGATTCTGTGATTCTGGGCTTCATCCAGCCGTGTGCTGGATGGCTGCAAATGCAGTGTCCTTTCTGAGCCCATGTAATTCTCATATCCGGTTGTCTCTTGTTTAGTGGAGCTTTTTCAATTTCAGGCTTTTTAGAACTGATCCAAGAAAGCAATCTCTCAAGATGATCATCTTTTATTTATATACTCCCAAAGGTTTTATATACTCTACTAACCCACTGTATTAGGCAGGGCCTCTGTCTGGGAACTAATCACCTGGTGTCATTCCAGAGTCTTCTGGGTGATTTCTGAAGTGTTCCTTCAGCCATACACCACTGTTAATGTGAATCTTCCCTGTGCTGAGAGGGCACAGAAAACACAGTAGCGTGGCATTCTCTTTGGGGCTGGGCACAGGAGCTGTGGAGGAGAATGTCTCATGCTTTTCTGTTCCCATCAAAACCACAGCCCAAGACCATCTGAGCTCCCAGGGCTGTCATCAGCTTGGCTCAGGGCAAGTTCCCTGGTTGCTGTATGAGTCCTTCCTGGGTGTGGGCAAGCACTGTGTCTGTTGTGGACACTGGCTGCACAAACATTCTGCGGTGGAGATGGGTAACACACACATAAATGTGACTGCTCCCCTCCACACCCCAGCTGTGGGCTGAGCAGCACCCAGCAATACTGCGTTGTGGGTCAGAATGAATTTGGATGTCTCCTTCCACTCCTGGTGGCCAGGAGCAGCCTACCGTGCTGGTATGAACGTCGTTGTCCCCCTTTGGTAACTTTCTTCAGAGGCAAATTGCATGTTGTTGACAAAGCAGTTTAAACTGTGAGTTCAGGAGTGGCTCAATCACTTATTGCTGACCTTAAACCAACAGGTACCATATCCCAGGCAACATATAAATGGGATGGAAATGGACTCTGCTGCTCTGATGTTATTAAGCTATCTGTCTTCTGCTTGCTGGGTTAGGTTTGAAGGGAAAGTAAACACTGAACTAAACATTTTCTGCACGTGCGGAGAAGAAGAAGGGGTGTTCAGGCATGGCTGGCAATGTCTACAGGTCCCCTGGCTACAGCCAGCTCTTCTCAGAAAGAGATGAGAATTTAAAATAGATGACATGCCGTGTGGCAGCAAAATGGTGGATCTGGCCCAGCCAGCTCAGCCGCCTTTCTGTGCCACAAGTGGACAAGTGAGCTGGGTCGCTCTTTCATGGTGATATGACATCTGCTGTGCCAAATGCTGGTGTCCAGGACCCCATTGTGAGGAAGTTTAGCTACTGCAAAAGGGTGCTTTAACAGAGGGAAATTCAGCCCTGGCAGAACAGGCAGTGCAATCCACTGTGTTGTCCTGTCCACCTCCTTCCTGTGCCAGCAGCAGCCTTCTTGTCCTTAGTTAGCAGCAAGCCTCCAGCCGTGTTTGCAAGGGTTTCATCTCGCTGTGGGGAGTCAGATGTACTTCCAGAGTATTGATCCTGGCTCCTCTGAAGATCAAGTTGGTGTGCTCTTTAAACCTTTACCCTGTGGAGCCAGCTGTCCTCTGTAAAAGGACTTCGCTTCTCCCTCTTTTCTGGGAGTCCCCAGAGCCAAGTTAACAGTCGCAGCATGTCCACAGATTTTTGTAAGCGGAGAGGGTCCATAACTGTGCAGAGGAGTCCTGATGCACCAGCTGTCTCCTTGCAGATAGAGAAACCTGTCTGTGTCTGGCTTGGCACCCAGGTACCTCAGTCTGTTCTCTCTGGCATTTGATCCCTGCAGAGCTTGGTGGGGAAAGCTGCCTGACACCCAGGAGGATAAGCCGTGGCCAGTGCTTCTGAAGGCTGGGGCCTTCACACCAATCTGAAAGCTCAGATGCCTGGTCCTGTTTCCATTCAACTCCTCTGGGCATGCCTTTTGCTGAGGTCTGGCAGAACTCTGGGTGCCAACAGAACAGGGCAGCCAGGGGCTCATCTAGGTGCCCCTGTCCCTCTGTTTCACACTGGTGTCACTGCTGCCAGTTAAACTTCTCCACCTGCTTCCCACACAGCTAGGACAGCTGCTTTTCACAGGTATGACTAGCAGACTAATCACCCTTTGTCAAGAGAGCTCTTAATAGCCACATGTCATTCCAAACCCCATTCTTCCCCTAAAAATAGACATGGTGGTGTCTGCTCCATGTTCTGCAGATCCCTTGGCTGTTACTGGGCTTCCAAGATAGGGCTCACCAAGAGAGACTGAGGTGACTTCATCCCAGTGGGATTTCAGCCATTCTGAATTTATTCTGGTTTGCCTGTTAGTTAAAGCTGTTGTGGTGGGTGAGTGGAAACAGGGAGGGTAAGGGCCCCTGGGTTCTTGTCAGACCTTGGTTTGTTCCTCGCTTCATGTCCTTGAGCAAAGAGGGGAGGTTCAAGAGCTCTTTAAATAACTCACGGGATTGCTCTGCAGCTTAATTAATTCATGTTTGTAAAACACTTTGGGATCTTTAAGAAGTGTTATTTAATACTCTGAGTTTTGCTGTCAGCAGTGTTAGCGCAGCTTCATTTATGAACACTTGGCAGAGCAAATATGCCAAGAGGGGAACTCTTCAAAAGCACTCAGGTGGCATTTTCAGAAGTGACTTGCATCAAGACACCCAGTAAAAGCGTCAAAAAGTGCCTAAAACTCCCTGTGAGTTTTGGCCTCCTAAATCATTTAGTGGCATGTCAGAAAAGATGCGCTTGTTGTTGAGAAACCGCTGGGGACAAGGGCTCTGCCACCTATCAGGGACTCATGTCAAGGGTGTGTCTATGGGCCCAGAGGGTACAGAGATCCTTGTGCTCATGGCAAGCACAGCGGGCATCCCTGTATCTTTCCCCTGCAGATTTGGGTCTGGGAGCCCTCCCTAACCCTACAGCCTGAAGTCTCTGGGGGGGGACAGAGAGATCCCCTTGCTCCGAGGGAGTGAGCAGTATTTATTTCTGTGAGGTGTGATGCTGCTAGAGGTTTTCTGTGCCTGTTGCTGTTGTCTCCAGATTGTGTGGGTCCTCTGGGAGTCCTAGGAGTCCTCTGGGAACACACCACCCGACTGCTGAGCAGCAGCTCCAAGAGCCTGGGAATTGCAGAGCTTATGGGGGGGGCGCAAAGACGGCTGAACCCAAACCTTGTGGGAAGAGCAGCAATGAGGCGGAGAGCAGAGACTGCTGAAGGTGGGTTTGCAGGCAAACCAACACCAGCACCATCCTGCACTGGCCATACCAAACATCCATCTCCCTGAGCACCCAGCCCTGCTTGGGCAGAAAGCTCGTGCCAACAGATACTGCCTTGTGCAAGGAGACCCGGTGAAACTAGTTCAGGTCCTTCTGCTCAGAGCTCAGAGGTGGGGCAGAAATGCTGGCAGTATTCTAAGATGCAGCAGTAGGAAGAAGTGGCTCTCTGCTGTCGCCCAAACCGCTTTGGGACTCCAAACACTCCTTAAATATTGCAGAGGTTGTCAGGCAGGAATTTTTTAACTAATAAAGTACTGTTCCTAATTTGTAACAACGCTGGTGGTTGAGTTCACCCAGGGGAGGCATTGCTGTAAGAAGAATCAGTTTGGGGCAGAGCTGTTTAATTAGTAAGCCGTCCGGGTTTCATTCGAGGGTTGGAAGAAATTAAAGCATTTTGTCATCACAGTCAGAAGAATGTGGCTGCTCCTGGGCTTTGGTTTGTTTTTTAAAATATGCTAAAATAGCCTGGCACAACCTTTGTCAATGCTAAAAGTAAGCAGGAGATAGTAAAAAAAAAAAAGGGTGAAGAGTTTTTAGAAATGTTGTGAGACCACAGCGGAGTGGGAGAAGAAGAGAAAGCAGGTCAAAGAAAGGTTACAACACGGCATTTGCTGAAGCTAAGACAAATTTCTTGGCCAGTACTCAGGCTGACAGACAGTTAGGCAGCCAGCTTCTTGGCCTGGTGCTTGTCGTGGATATTTATCTTGGATTATCTAGGATGATTATCTCAGCCTCCGTTCCCGCTACTGGTCTCTTCACATGCAAGTTGCCTCTTTCTCTATCCCTCAGGAACAGAAGAGTTACTTCCCAGGCAGTAAATCCTGGCTGGCAGGGTCTGGCTGGGCACGAGTGAGGTGGGAAGGGGACCACGGCTGTTCGCCCATCGCAGGACGTGGCATCAGGGCTGCGTGTGGGCCAGGAGCTGCAGGCACACACCTGTGACTCCAACACTGGGTGCCTGTGAGCAGCTTGTGGTCTGGGGAGAAGCGAGGGAGCACGGGGTGGCTCCGAGCCTTCCCACCCTTGTGCACATGCTGGGCAGCTGCTGCGCTCCCTCTGCACCTTATCACACCATCCAGTGTCACCCCCGGGCTCCCTGTGCCTCCCCACCACCCCCTGCCTCTTTGCAGCCCTGATGATTTTGCCATTGGTCAGATCCAGCCCAAGGATGCTGAGCCAGGGAAGGGATATGGGGTTCTTCTGACTGAAACACATCGGCTCTTTGACCATAACTGATAGCAGGGTCTGGGAGGGATCGGTTAGGGTTTGGGGGACTGTGATGGACAGTGGGAGGATGTTGGGGTTTTCAGGAGGCGAAGGAGGGAAGGGAATTTGGGGAAGATTGGTGGAAGTTAGCGAAGTTTTAGGGAGGCAGTGTGACAGTGGCTGAAGTACCCCAGAACTGCCTCCTTTTCTGTCTCCTGGCACTTGAGGTTGCTTCCTCCTCATACTCCCTAAGCAGCACCCACTGCACACAGTTCTTCTGAATTAAGGACCCTGTTTTTGTCCCTAAACCAGCCTCAGTGAGATGCAGCTCGGGTCCAGAGCTGATACTAAGTTGGGACAGTGACAGACAATGGGGTGCTTGATGCTGAACTGCACTGCTTTGTAGCCTTGCATTGCTGTGATCCAGGAATGTGGGAAGAAACTGGAAGGAGTTAAGGATTAGGAGATTGTTTCTGTTATTAGTGTTTTCCTGTAACTGTGGGAGGTGTTTCAGTAGCTGTGAGGGATGAACCGACCAGCAAGGGAAGATGAATCTGAACTCCCTCCTTCTGTCCCAGAAGGTACAGTCCATCTGCACATGGAATTGTGTTTACCGATGGAAGCTATAGATTAGATACACTCTCCAAGGTCACATCAGTCCTGGACTGGTGAGTGGTTTAGCACTGAGGGAAGCACATTTTGTCCCCAAACTTCCTATTTCAACAGCTTTCATGCAGTATGATTGGGTCACACAGTGACCCAAAAGCCTGAGAGAAGAACACTCACCCCACCTCTCCAAGCAGCTCTAGTCTTGCTCTTCTCATGGTCTAATTCCTAGTCCCTCTGATTTCATGCGAATGCACCTCTCTCATTGAGATTCCTGCAGTTGCTTCTGTGCTGTTCAAGCAGTGGCCAATTTCCTTGTGTCTCTTCAGGGCTGGCTAATTACGCAGTGACCCAAAAGCACAGAGTACAAGCAGTGCTGGAGGAATTTGGCATTGAGCACTGTTGTGCCTCACCTACATCAGGACTGCCTTCTCCAGATGCAGCTTGGTCCCCTGATAAGGAGGCACACACAAATAAGCTTGGGTCTCATGGAAACTGACCTGCGGCTCGATGGCTTTGCTTCCTCTGAGATTTGCAAGTGCTTTTTGATTTCCTTTCAGTCCTTCCCCTGTTATTTAGTCTTGTTGCAGATAGCTGCTCTCTGTACTGTTAGGAGAAGAACTGAGCACTGTGGGGTGGATCCAGGGACTCATGACACCCTATTTCTGACCACCCATGGCTTTCTGAGTCCCTTGTGTAGGCCATATATGCAAGGCATATATGCAATGCACCAGCATTGACTCCTTGGTATGGGAAGGAAGCCCAGTGCTGGAGGCCTTCAAGAAGAGTAGGTTAGAGACACGTCTGTAGGGACAGGTCACCCTGAGCCTGCCTTGGAGGAGGAAGGGCTGGAGGTGGTTGCTGTGACAGTCCCCGCTGTGGGCACATGCTGACCCTAGCACTCACTGAGGCCAGCAAGAGGCCATACTGCTTGGCTGCAGCTTGCCAGGGTGTGAGCAACATTGCTTGTGTCCTGCAGCCGTTTCGCTATGCAGATCTGTGACTCATAACTGTAAATCAACGTCTACCGAAGGGAATACTGATGTGCGCTGACAAAAACAGGCTCCCCTGCCCCTTCTGCCTGCTCCTTCCCTGCCACGCTTTCCTGCCCTGCCACGGGGCTGGGAAGCCCATTAGCAGGAAGATCTTCATAACCCCCAGGATCCCTTCTTCCTTCGCCGTCCTGCAACAGGATATCTCCCAATCAAGTGTTGCCTAGGATAAAATGAGGGGACTCTTTAGTCTTGGAAAGCTGTTTCTTGGGAAATGAGATGGTCCATGTGCCAGCAGGCCCCAGTCCTTCTTGGGCAGAACTGAAGCCTTTGAGTATTTATCTGGAGACCCTGGACGTATCCACTGTGCACAGGAGAGTGGTTCTGTGGCACAAATCCAGATGTCCAAAAGTGTCACGCCACAAGTACAAAGAGCTCTGGATCCCAGACAGAGGTGTGGAAACCTTAGACACTAGCACTGTTTAGACAGCTAACCCAAACAAGCCAGCAGTAGATCTAAAGGACTTGACTCTTCTTTCATTAAATCACTTTTCTTCAGTTTTGGAGAAATAACTTCTGGGTTGCATCAGACTGTGTGAAAGGAGAAAACAGCTCTATGTTACTGTGGGATTGCTGAACCCCAAGGTCAAAGAGCTGGGGTTTTTCTTCTTTTCACTGTTCTTGGCCATGTATCATCAACCTTATTTTTGTTGTGTAATGTCACTTTCTGTGACCGCTCAGTTTGGCAGTTGGTGAAGAGACAACATAAGCGTATTTAAGTTATTTTAAGCTGAAGTCAATTCTCAGTGGTCAGGATGAAGTGTGTTTAGTACGTTAAATGGAAACATTGGCAACTGGAGCAAGAAAAGGTCCCATTTAAAGAAAATTCAATAGTACTTATAAATTATTTCTAAAGTGCAAGTCTCATCCTGTGAGGTGCTGCGTGCTGACAGGGGGACACTGACAAAGCAGGAGGGCTAACTTTGACTCTCTAGTTTCCTCTTTGAAGATCTGTGTAGTTAAAAAGGTTGCCCATGTTTCAAAGTGATGCAGGACCGCTCCATTTTGCAATACTAGATGTTTGGAGAAAAGCGCTGGGCGGATTTGTTTTTCTGATCAATCATAGTCAAGTCACTGAGCTAAATGACCCCCTCTACACATAAATCTGGTGTGCGTCCATTGAATTTTCTGTCCTTTGGGTATTCAAGAGCAACTGAAATCTGAATTTGGCCAAGCAAAATGGGCTGTAGTTCGCCCTTATTTTACTTCTTTCTTTGTATTTCTCCATGCCAGCACAGGTATATTGCTCTAATAACTGGTTTGTCTGCGGGCTTTGGGTCTCCTCCCTTGTGAACAGATTGTGTCTGTACTGTGTTGCCCACCATCCTAGAGCTCCCCAAGCCCCAGCAGCCTGGGCTTTGCTCCCCAGCAGCCCCGTGAGCCCATCCCTGCCCGTCCTGGGAAATGCCTAATGCATGAGAAGGAGCCCTGCTCCACCTCTTCAAAGGCCTTGCCTTTTGGTTGGATTTGTGTCTGCCTGAATGTGCCTGTTCCTCTCGCACAGCTCCTCTTGGAGACGGAGCCTCTCCTTTCTCCGGCGCCGTGGCAGAAAGCCATGGCATCGGCGGAGCGGGCACAAGCAGAAGCGGCACTGCCTGGCCTCACGGGCCGCTTGGCTCGCCTCCCCTCCCCGGCTCTTCCTTTAGCTGTCCTCTGCGGATTCATTTCTCGGCGCATGACTTAAAATCCCCTCCAGAAAACCAGGGGATCCCGAGAAAGTCTCCAGTTCTTTGCCCGAATAAAAGCCCCGGTACAAAAGGCAGAGGCACCCCCGGGGGGGAGCGGGATGTTTTCAAAGCGTGCTTTCGGCAGAGCCAGAGAGGGAAAATTTTTGGGAGACTCTCCTTCTCCTAGCAATGTCTGGGTGTAAGAGCAGATCCCCCAGCCTGCAGCCTCTCCTGCGGAGGCTATTCAGCGCCCAGCCCCCTGCCACAACTGATTATGGCTGCCTGCTGATGGAGGCAGCCTGGTTGCTTATCCTCCAGGTCATCTGAGGGTGAGCTGCTTTTTTGCCAGAGAGCCCCGAGCAGCTCTGGGGAGTGCAGCTATTCCTGAGTGCTGGCTCTGCCGCAGGGCTGTGGAGGAGGAAAGCTTGTTAGCTCAGACCCTGAGCCGCAGGGTGCGTTTGAAGGGTGACAGCTCGTCATGAGGATGTGGTGCAAAGCGGTGGCTGAGGCCTGGGAGACCCAGTCCTGGTCCCAGACCTGGCCTCTGCATCCCCTTGGAAGACATGCAGCTCCTCTCCATGTTGAAGTGGGATGACGGCACCTAGCTCCCTGGGAGCCATGATGGCCAAGAGAGAGGCGTCTGTAGACAACCATGGATCTGCTCCCCTACGTCGCTCGGGCTGAGTGCTTTTGGGATACACCTGGTGCACTCATACCTCAGGAGAGGAGCTGGTGTTGGGGTGTGCTGGTGGACAACTACATCCCACCAGGGCACAGCAGCTGGCAAGATCTTCTGCCTCCCTGTGTTGTCCACCACAGGAGGACAGTTAGATGTCACAGGCTATCAAGTCCAAAATTCGAAGCTGGGGCAGCCAAGTCCCTGCAGAACTGGTGAAAATCTTTAGAAAGTGGGACAAGGTACCGAGAGATGCTCACCCATAGCTGGCAGACACAGAAGTGATGTGCGTGCCATTACAACTCCAGGCCAGCAATTACATCTTTGTCCTCTGTGGCCCCTCAGTTGTCCATCCTGTCAGACAAAGGGACAAGAAGGGGAGGGTGAGAGTGCAGGCCCCAGTGTGGGGCAGCAGGAAAAGGTGGCAGTAGTATGAGTGGAAGGACAAGGAGCTGGATCATGGTATGAGCAGGCAGGAGCTGGCATCCCGTGGGCATTCTGGCCAGCAAAGCATGCAAAACCCTGGGATGCAGGTGAGCAGCTCCCAGTTGGCTCTGTACCTCCACAGGGGTTGATTTGGCCTCCATTTGTGCTGGTCATGCTATTTAGCTGGAAGAATGTAACTAGTTCTCTCCAACTCCTGGCTGTGTGGTGTCCCAGGCACCTGAGGACTCACTCAATAGGTGGATGACAAATGGGACACAGGTCTTCATTTGCAAGGCCCGTCCTTAGTCATTGTTTTGCATTGCCTCACTGAACCCATCAACACCGCAGACCTTGGAGAAAGTGGGCTTTTCCTTGTCTTGAAGCTCTTCGGCTTTTCCTTGCTTGTGATAATGCGTATCTTTGCCCAGGGAAGTTGTGGATGCCCCATCCCTGGAGGTGTTCAAGGCCAGGCTGGATGGGCCTTTGAGCCACCTGGTCTAGTGGGAGGTGTCCCTGCCCATGGCAGGGGGGTTGGAACTCAACGATCTGTAAAGTCCCTTCCAACCCAAACTGTTTTATGATTCTATGATACCTTGTCCCTGGGCATCATCTGGGCACTCTGGGGCAGCGTCCCTCATTGCAGAGCCCGATGTTATTTGCTGCAGTGACAAAGGTAGGAGATTTGGCGTGACATGGAGTAGGAAGACCTGCGGCTACAAGGGCCAGAGGAGCAGCTTGAGATTTGGCACATCCCTGTAACTCCTCCTGAGCCACTGCCAGAGCCTAACACAGCCTTCCCCGAGCAGCCAGCCTGGGCTGGAAAGGGCTGAGGCCATCAGTGGAGACACAGAGAGCAGCTCCCTGCCTGGGAGATTGTGTCTGTGCCGTTGTAACACACATCCCCAAATGCATTGCTGTAAAAAGCCCTTCATTTGCAGACTTCAGCCCTGTGTTTCTGACACTGGGTGTGCCGATCTACAGACCTCCATGCCCCTGCATGCCCTGATTGAAACCATCGTGCTGCTCCCAGCCCTTCCCAAGCCTCTCCCCGACTCTCTCTTGTACCATCTACCAGCCTTCTCCGGAAGAAAAGAGAGACACCTGCGCCGGCAGGCAGGCCAAGTAAACAGCCCTTGCTCAAATTAATTTGATCGGCTCTATGGAGAATTGTTTAAATGAGAGAAGGGAAGGAATCGCCGATGAATAAAATGTCTTGCTGCTCATGGTGATGGAGCTGACGCAAAAGGATTATTTTTATTCCATGGAGAAAAGAAGAGCCCTGCGAAGCAGAGGAGAAGAGGGGCTGCCTTACAGTCCCTCCGGCTGTGGGAGATGCAGCGACAGCTACAATCAAAGCAGCTCCGAGGTTCTCCTGGAGGGAAGCTGTTACGCTCCAATTCACTGACCGTTTCTGCAAGATGGGATGCCAGACGTCAACCATGAGGCCATCTTAGGGCAAACATCCCTTGCTCTCCCCTGCTCCAACATCCCACCACAGAGCTGCCCATGATCCCACTGCTCCCAATCCAGGGGGGCACCTGAGCTCCTCAACCCCCACAGGGTCCTGGTCGGTGCAGAGACCTGTCCTGCCTGGGCGGTGGTTGGGTTTCTCACCTCCAGCCTGTTGGGCTGAAATCCCTTTCTCGTTATCCCCCAGAGCAGGGCCCATCGGCTACCTGGTGTCCCATGGGTGCAACTTTCCCCCTGCCCTCCGTGGCATGGAGGTGTCCTTTCATGTGCCCAGCCACCATGCTCCCATTTCTCTGTGGTGGCACAGCTGTTTCACAGCATCACAGGAGTGCCAGGTCCCATCCAGGTGATTATCCCTCTAACCCCAGCCCTGATGGCAGAACGCTCCCTGCCCACCATCCTGTATTTGTGCAGGGAATTGTCCCTGCTCACACACAATATCTTTTGTCCCTGGTCACACACAATGTCTTGCATTTTTTCCTGTTAAATCACATACAGGTTTTCCAGGTCACACCTCCGGTCCGGCAAAGTAATTTCAAATTCCAGTCCTGCCTTCCTGGACACCTGCAGCCTTTCCATCTGTCCCAGTGTCCATGCACTAACAGAAATGCTGACCAGATCCTCTCCAGACCAGGGAGCCGAGAGCATTGCACACAACTCATCCCTCTGTGCTGACAGCTCTGGGTACAGCTATTCAGCTGGGTCTTACTAGCTTTTACCCACTTTATATAGATCTTTTGCCTCACTTGATGATCAGAATATCAAGGTAGACAATGGCAAAGTCTTCCTGAGGTCAAGATTAATGACTTTTGTGTCTTGCTTGTCCACAAGGTCTATTACCTTGTTGCAAAAAGAAATCAGATTAGTTCAGCATGACTTCTTTGGTACAAATCTGTGTTAGCTGTGATGCATCTCCTCGTTGGCACTTACAGGTTATTGGCTTCTTCCACTTGTCTTCTGAAAAGTGAGGTTAAACTCAGGGGTCTGTGATTCTCTCTTTTTTTTTTTTTTTTTCTTTAGGATAGTTACTGCATTTTCCTTTTTCAGCTTTCTGAAACCCATCACTCTCTGATACTGCCCAAGATAAATGCTTCAGATTAAGGCCGTTAGGTTGAGGCGATGCGAGGATGGCTGCCTCCCCAAGGGGCTGGGGCTGTGGTGGCCGGGATGGTCTCAAACATCATAAGCAAACCCTTTGGCATATGGGCACAGATACCACCTTTTATTCAGCAAAAAAATATACCTGGGAGGAAAAGAGAAATGCTTGTGCCCTAAAGCTTGTCTTTTATTCTCCAGATATATATTAGCTGAGCTAATAAAAGGCATTGTGTCTCTCTGCCAGCCTGTGCTGTCTGGGCACAGGCTAACCCAAGCCTTGCTGAGCCGGGGCAGACGTCTCCCCACTTGGTTGCTGGTATCAGCTGTGATGTCCTGAGGACTGGGGATTGCAGGAAAGGGGAAAGGTGCTTTCCCAGCAGAGCAGATGGAGCATGGATGTGAGCTTTCCTATTTGTTTACCTCCTCTGACTTTCTGACAGTGGTATTGACTTGCTGTCAAAAGCCGGGCACCAAAACCAGAATGACCAGAAACTGCTTTTGCAAATGCAGCTGTGAGACTGGAGGAGGAGGCTCATCCCTCTCCAGGATTAGGCCTCCTACTTTGATCTGCACTGAGGGAAACTGCTAAGCCAGGAGAAGGAACTCAAAGGCTCTCATTTTATCTGGCCTGGGCAACCAAAGGACATCCAGTGGGAGTGCAGGAAATTAATAATTTATTGTCTTTCATGTCATTAAAGAAAAAAAAGCACCAAGCTTTGCTGCATGGTTAGAGTTTGTAATAGAGCAGAGCAAAAGGCTGATGGATTGGGTTTCAATTACAACTGCTTGTTCAAGAAGAAAAGCTGTGCTATGAAAACACCGCAGCCCAAATGGCTCCTGCAGCCTCGGGGCTGGGAAACTCGGGCAGCAGAAGGAGAGGGAAGCCCAGCCTGAGAAATGTCTGCTTATCTACTGCCACGAGGCCAAAGCCAGGGCTGTGGAGGCGCCGTCTCACTCAGCCCAGCCTCACAGGACTAAAGCATGGGTCTGAGTTCTGCTCCTGCAGTCGGGAGAGAATGGGGTAGCGGAGGCCTGAAGTGCAGTTCCTGAGGATGGAAATTCTGGGGTGGCTGCAGGGGGCAACGACTGTCAGAGGGATCTGTCATCCCTTCTGCAACAGCTGAGGAAACTCTACGTCACATACCTTTTGCCTGTGTAGGGAAATTTGGTTTGTCAAAGTGATAGGTATTATACAAATACCCTGCTCATAGCCAGGGATGGCTGCCAGGCATGATTGGCTGCCAGAGGCTGGTGGTGTGGGCAAAGTCTCCTGCAGTCGGTCAGATCTTCATTTTGAGTCAGGGTTAGTCTGAGCTTTAACTCAGAAAAGCAACAAGAAAATGGGACGCCACCATTGCCTAACAGCAGAAGAAGAGAGAGGGCTTAGCAGAGAAAGCCCCAGCCCTCGGTTCCCGTGTTTCTGAAACAGTTGTAAAATTTGTGGTGACAAGTTGAACAGGTTCCCAAGAGCAAAGCAGTTGGCTTCTCCCCTCCTCTCTGTCCTTTACCCCTACCCAGCTTGTAGTCATTAGCGGGGGTTCTCTGGGGAAGGTACAGCCTGTGTCCCCATGGGGTCACAGTGCTTCAGAGGGGCAGTTTTCTGATTTTTGCAGGCTGCAGTGAAACCACTCTCAATCCCTTGCCCCTGCTCCTCCCTGCGAGCAAACAAGCCCCGAGCTGGTAACAGGCTTGGGCGGACTGGGCTGAGAGGTGCTACAGAAGTGCCATGCGTTGTGTGATGTGGTTGAGGGAATTGGGGGAAACTCAAACATTGCGATCGAGCTGCTTCCCCTGCTTCAGAAAGAATTGCTTGTCTTCCAACATGAGACCTCTTAAACACCACCACACTCCCTGTGCACTTACTACTCCGTGGGCTTTCAACCTTGCTTGGGAAATGCTGTTTGACTCAGGCCTCTCATAAATCTGTGATAATACCTGCAAGGTATTATTTTTAGCCTGAAAGAATGGTTCAACGTGGACTTTCTCTTAAAAATAAATTCCCTGTTTAAAAGGGAAAGCATTACACAAAACCTGCATGGACTCAGGAAAGGGAGCTGGGACCGGAAGATCTTTAAAGGTAACTGCAGGCAGGGGTCTCTGCCTGCCAGGGATGAGCCTGGCAAGGTCCAGCAGGATATTTTTGTGATGCAGCTCCTGTTGATAGCTCTGCCAGTGTCAGATTCAGAGGTGAGCGTTGCTGCTTAGTAAATAGTGCCGGCAGCAAGAGGCTGAGGCTCAAGCCTCAGAGGCCAACCCTGCTGACTGGGCACCATGGCATTGTTTTAGCATCGCCCGTCAGAGCACAGGCAGGAGCAGGGCGGCAGGGGGTGGGTGTAAATCCCAGGCAAACCGGTCTGGCAGCTCTGCGGCTTCACCCTGGAACTGGAGATGCTGAAAGAGGCTTGAAGGTTGTAAGGGAAGCACTGATTCAGACACAGAGCCTGGCTGCCTCACTGGGGTAATTCAGAGCAGGAGTGAAACCAGAGCTCCGTTTCACAGATGGGGAACTACTGGAGAGAGTCCAACGTCGGGCAGCTAAGATGATAAAGGGATTGGAGCACCTCCCTTACAAGGAAAGGCTCAAAGAGCTGGGGCTTGTTAGCCTGGAGAAGAGAGGGCTGAGGGGAGACCTTATCTATGTTTACAAGTACATAAAGGGTGGGTTGAAGGATGATGAAGCCAGACTCTTTTCAGTGGTTTCCAGTGATAGGACGACGGACAACGGGCACAACATGGAACATAGGAAGTTCCATTCAAATATGAGAAAAAACTTCTTTATGGTGAGGGTGACAGAGCCCAGGAACAGGCTGCCCAGGGAGGGTGTGGAGTCCCCTTCTCTGGAGGTTTTCAAGACCTGCCTGGATGCAGTCCTGAGTGATGTGCTCTGGGCAATCCTGCTTTGGCAGGGGAGTTGGACCAGATGATCTCTAGAGGTCCCTTCCAACTCTGGCAATTCCGTGATTCCGTGTTTGGGAGCGTCATTTAGCAAATCTGCCACTGGCTGCAGCGCATGCATTCAGGGCTGACACTTCAGTGGAGGTGGCTGATTGATTGATAAAAAATGCAAACTATGTCTGGAAAGAGCTAGAGGGTTAATCTAAGGTCTGGGAAACGTGACCTCAAGGAGGTTTTTAGGGACTCACAGATAAATTAAGTGATAACTTGATCTCAGCCTAAAAGCACCATCATAGGAAGGGATTTGCAGTGGTGGGAGACTCTTTAAAGTAGCAGAAAGAGATATAATGCATAGAGCACACATGTTTAGTGTGGCAGTAGCTTGTCTGCATCGCTCACACTCCTTCAGGACAAAGCTCCTTGTCTTTTACTGAAAGATGTGCTTTTCGTTTTCTTTTAGCACCAAGAGGAGTCATTGGTGTGATGAGTTTACTGACTGAGGCTGTGTGAATCGTAACAGTTTCTTCTGGGCTTAAAATCTGTTAAAACTACTTCTGCTTTTGATCTTTAAATGGCCTGGGATTGATGGGCAGCATTTTAAAGAGAGATTCACAGCTTTTATAAAGAGGTAACCACAGCTTAGAACAGGCCAGGTACCTGTATATGGAGAGATTAACATGCTCCTGAACTCTTCAGTTCTGTTGATTCTGGTTTATCTATTAGCTCATGTGTTAAACAATCAAACTGTAAGCAGTCAGACACAGCAAGGAGTTACAGTAACAGCGAGCATGGGTCAACATTAAATCAATGTGATCCTGTAATTGAAATAAGCCTAATGGGAAAAGATGTACTTGCCCTGCATGCCTTGGGTCATATAAACTCGCCTCTTATGGCAGGCTGGAGCTTTCCCACTTGACACTAAGCACAGGGAAACAGTCTTCACTTTCCCCATGGTGCAAGCTCTCAGGAACTCTTGGTCCAGCTTCCTTCTTGATCCTCTAGCCATCTGCCTCAGGATCTCACTCTGCATGGGTTTTCCCTGGTTGCTTCCTGGTTGTCATTTTTGACTGGGAGACCTTTTTCCTCTCTTTACCACTCTAATACCAACAATTCTAACCCAGTGCAAGTCCTCCAGTTCCCAGACATCTTGGTAGTAGGCTCTGCTGGACACAGTCTGCTTTATTAACATCTCAGTTCAGCACTTGGACTACCTTCTGCCTCTCTTTCCATTGGTGAAACTGGAACCTTCCTATCCACTCACTGAAAATGAAGACTTTTTACAGTCTGTTTTTCATCATCGGGGCAGAGAACAGAAGTGCTGAGCCAGCACAGCTGTCATCTCCTTATCTTATTTCTTTCCTCCCTACAAAGCTCCTTTTTTTTTTTTTTTTTTCCAGTGCCTGAGGATTTGGCACCATGTAGCACTGGGAACAGGAGGTGAGAGGGGTTTACCCTCTTTGCTTCCTCCCACCTCCCAAAGCTTCTTTCATTAACACTCACCTAGTGTTTCTTAATTAGCACATTCTGGCTTGGAGCTGCCTGCCTGTGTTGCAGCCTTCTGGAGCAAATCTGCTAAAGCTTTATCTATTGTATGACAGGAATTATCGAACGCTTAGGCTTATTACTAGACTGACAGCTACTCTTATGCCATAGCATTACACAGGCATTGAGTTTGGTTCTCACCCTCAGCCTCTGTAGCCATCCTTGGCTTTTCCTGTCTCTCCTGAGGGAATATGCCCTGGTGGTTGTGTACTTGCTTTTCTTCAGACTTTTGATGCCAATCCACGACACATGCATGGCTGAGCTAAGCCAGGAGATCGCAAAGGTCACACCAGAAGCAGGAAGAGTAGCAGGTGGAAAAATCACCCCAAAAGAGCAGTTATCAGTGGCATATCTGGAGTGATACCTTAGGGCAGTCTGCAGATTTATTTTGGGGGGTTGGTTGGTGTCCTCACTGGCATTTCAAATTTCCCATTCGTTCCTTGGATGATCTAGCAGATAGTCCACTTATAAAATCCAGAGAGGCCCTGGTGGCTTGGAGGGTCACAAGGACTTTGGAAGACACAGCATCACATCTCCACATGACCTTGAAACATTGGAGAGATGGACTGGAATCAAGGACGTGAATTCAGTGAAGACCTTCACGAAGTGCCAAAAATATCTTCCTGGGCTGGTCTCAGCTGTGTTTGATCCTGCTTCATTGCAGAGTCCAGACCAAATTCCCACAGTCCAAGGACTCAGAATTGTGTTAATGAGCCCAACCCATTTGGTAATCCCATGCCTGAAACATGGTATGATTTCAGCGGGGAGTGAGGTGAGAATTTGGCTCATCTTCTGTTCACCACAACAGCATCCAAGTTCCAGATGGTCATAAAGGAAACATTGCATTTGTGTATGGTTAAATCAGGGGTTGCTGGAATAAATCAGCTCCGTTACAGGTTCTCTGCTGCTCTCACTGGATTTCTGGCTCATTTACAGATGGTTGCTGGGGAAGTTAAATTACAAACAATAACCATTCACAATGATCCAGGCTTTTTAAGGATTTTACAGGCTAGGGAGAGGCTGGCGCTATTTCCCCGGTTACCTTCTTCTCACCTTCAGAGCAATTGCAGCTCTCACTTAGGGATTTTATGCATCTTTTTGGCAAATAGGGTGTTAATGAAAGTATAATTACTGGAATTAAATTAGGATTTAATTTTCCGTGCACAAGTGGCCCCTTTCTGTCTTTCTTTTGTTTTCTGCTTGGTTGCCAGCTGTGAAAATATCTCTTTTCAGGATTGCTCGTGACGCTGAGGCACTTGTGCAGTGCCAGGCAAGCAGCAGCGCAATGGGCTCATCCCCTGCTGGGCTGCATTTCACCCAGCTCTCAAAGGATGCTGAGCACTCCCCCGCAGTGAGGGGGAAGAGCATCATCAGCAAAGTGCCTGGAGAACACACCATGTCTTGGCGTTTGTGGTGTCTGCATCTTACAGCACTTTACACGCGGGATCCACATGGTAAACTGTGTTGCAGGAGAAGCAGTGGGATATAAGGGGGTGAGGGAACGTTATTTCTACAAACCAATTGCTTCTGCCATTCCTCTAGGTCAGTTTAGGCATCTCCTCCTTGCTGGTGGAGAAGAACAATTTTTGTTACCATCTTGAGGACTCTCAGAACATCACCAGGTGCTTGTTCAGTCTTTATCACTTTCTCCCAGACGTGCAGCCTGACAACACCTCTGGGCTTCAGGAAGATCCTCACACCAGGATGTTACCAAGAGGATCCATGCATGGGCTCAGATCAGAATGGAAACAGGAGAGCCTGGGAAGAAGTGACACCTCCTGAGTTGATGATCTGACCATGCTGGGGGAATCTGCAGCCAGAACTGATATCCAGATGTGGCAAGATCTGTGCCATCTCCACCAAGGAGATGCCTCCACCAAGAGCCCTCCAGGACAAATGCTGGCTGTTTGCCTTGGCGGCATTGCCTCAGCCATGTCCCTCTGTCCCATCTCCAGCAACACAAAGAGCAGAGTGAGGATCAGGCCATGTTTGCTGTTGTGTTGAGGCCTTCAGCCTCAGTAAGGTGACGGGCTTTGTGCCACTGTTGTTCTCTAAATGTAGCGGATCTGTCCACTTAGTGTTAGGCATATGCATCAGCTTCAGTTGCTGTCTGCTAACAGGTTCCCTCTAGTCATTAAATCTGCAATTAATTGTCAGATAGTTGCTTCTGCCATCTTGGCCACTGTCTTGCTGAAGCTGCCAGCTGCTGCTTAACCTTGTTCCATCTTTGGTACTGGTGGGACTTGCTGAGCGATGGAGACATTACCTTGGGAAGTGCTTATCTTTAGGACCTTAATGACTTCTACATTGTTTTCTTCACAGCTTGCCTTTATTTGGAATACTCTGTTGCAAAAAGCTCTCTTAGTTTCAGCAGCCAGCTGAGCAGATGGGTTTAACTGGTCTATGGCACTGAAGTAATTACATTTTGGTACAACAGAGGCACAGCAGCAAACATGTAAAATTAATTCAGGTGCAACATCCTGGTTAGAGACTCAAAGAGAAGAGCAGTTTAGGAGGCCACCCTTGGCCACACTGTGACTGTGCTGTTGGCACCATGGACAATCACTAGGAATATAACCCTCTGGTTTCCATAGGTGGTGTTGGATTGGCTTTTCCCATGGCCAGTTACGTCAGGCATGCATTAGCATCAGCGGGATTGATTACTGCTTGCATCTCTCTTTGGCTTCTGTTATAATTAAAACAGCAATATATGCATGAAGCAATTAGATTTTAATAATGCTTTTCTAAACAGGATGTCAAGGAGCTTAGTACAAAGACTTGGGCTGGAGCCAGATCAGTGTCTTAAGACTGGATTGTCATTCAAATGACTGCCTCCCGCCCGGACAGCTTACCCCGACACAGGCTCTAGATCCGCCTTTTGGTCAGAGTGCACCCCATCTTTGTCTGCCAGCAGGGCCCGGCAGACCCCATGCTCCTGGGTGGCAGGGCCAGAGTGATCTGTGGATGGGGGCAGGTCACCGGTGGTGCATGTGGAATCTGGGTCTGCTGGTGGGACAGGAGTATCCCCAACTCCAGCCCCATTGCCATCCACATCACTGCGTGCCAGGGGGGGAGATGTTCAGGTCTGCACCGGGTTACTTCCTGCAGAGCAGTTGTTGATCAGGTCAGGGCAGATCTGCTCAGCACTGCGAGTGTCTCCCAGAAGGAAGCGAGGTCCTCCACAGGTGCCCGTGCCCCAGGGGAGTGCTCCCTGGGCTACTTCCCAGCACATCGCTGGCCGTCTCCTGCATTGTTTTACCCTGTTGGCTTCTGGCTGACATGTGGTCCTTGCACCCTGCATCTGCAGCCGGGCCAGGATGAATGCTCTGCTCTGTGCAGATCTTACTCAGGCCCTTATGGGCAGTGCAGTGCCTCTGGGTCCCTGTGAACATGAACAGAACCCCAACATCACTGCGGGCTCTGCGGGCTCAGAGAGATGTCCCAACGGCCAGCAACAAGCATCCTCCGCCAGGCAGCCTGTGGCAAGCCTGTCCTCTGGAGAGGACTGACACCAGCAAAGCTGCTAACCAGGACCTCCCAGGGCAAAGGGGCACCTCGGTGGGTTACAGCTGAGCCCTGTCTGTCTCTGGGGCAGGAAGGGATTTCTCAGCTGCTGTAACAGAGTCGGATCCTGGGGAGGAGCAACAACTCTAGCTGCAGGATTTCCCATGGTTGTCCTGCATCCAGCTTCTCAATAACCCCTTTTAAACCCTGATTTGCATGCTGCTGTGTAACTCAGTCGTAGCTGATGCGATTTAGCGTGACGTACCACGCAGTCCAGGCTAATAGTGTATCTGGTTTCCAGGCCTGGGAGTGTTTGTGTGGCGTTTTATCATCTGCTTGGCCGTTTCCTGTGCAGCAGGTGGAGAGAAGCTGTGCAAGTCATTTAATTTGTGGCAAATGGGAGACACGGTCTGGAGTAAACAGGATGCACTTCGGTGAGGACGGAGGCAAAATAGGAGAGGGAAAGGAGATGGGAATAATCGACTGAGGAGGTGGACAGAAGAAGATCTCAGCAGTGCCCTGCCGTAGCGGGGGTGTTGTACTGGAGAGCACAGGCAAGAGAGGACAGGACACGTGAGCTAATCCTGCCATACCACTTAGCAGTGCTGAGGCCTCAGCTCCAATTTGGGGTACTGGCCTTGAAGGACCTGAGGAGCAGGAAAGCAGCAAGGACAATGTGGCCAGCTGAGAGGCTGGAAGCAGGGAGACACAGAGAGATGTGCAGCCCTAGAGAGGTCCTGGGCTGGTAGGGTAAGGAAAGCAGTGCTCTGAGGTTAGGATGGTAAAGGGCAATGCATCCTAACAGCAGCTAAAGGCCTAGGGAATGGGTTTCAGTAGGTGTGAGAGGGACGTACTGGCAGCCATCTCCAGGCAATGGGTGGGCAGCACCATCCCTGCGGGCTTTCAAAAGAAATGACCATGCAGGTGATGGGAGTAGAGCGTGACAACCCACTGCTTGGGGCATGTTGTGCTGGGCACACCAAGGACTGGGTCAAGTGCTGGACAAACATCTGTCAGAAGCAATTTAAAAGTATCTGCTCCCACTGTGGACCGGGGTGGACTGGTGGAGTAACCCCTCCTAGCCCTGCTCCAGGTGAGGCTGTGATTTAAATGAAGCCTACACATGAGAATATGTTGTCGAGACGACACAATTGTTCACACAGTTGAAGTATCTAGTGCTATTTCTGGAGCGTCCCGGAGTTCAAGTGCAGTCACGGAGAGCAGGAGAGAGGAGGAGAGCATTGTGGCCTGACATTAAATTGCAGACTGAGCTCTTTCAGTAAGCAGAACAGTATCAGTAGTAATACTTCTTTCATGCCATTAGCATTTAATGTTATTAAACATGGGGCATCTGCGAGTGAAGACATTTATTTTCACTTCTATTTATAGCAAAACTCAGTTTCCAGCGTATTTATATTTATCCAGAGTGAAGTATATTCACACACTCTCATTGCGTGTAGCAAACAACAATATACTTCCTATGCAAATATTTTTATGAGTTATATTTAAAAAACCTGTCATGACAAAAGCTTTAATGTGCAGTGTTAAGAGAAAAACAGCAGCTGGAATTTCCTAAGATGGTTTTAAAAGTGACCACAGGGGATATATATATTGTAACAGTGGTGGCCAGAGAAAAAGGTACTGGAAAAAATGGTGACTTCTTAAAATATACAGTTTGTACAACTGCAAATGATCTCTCATGAGACGCTATGCTCTGTGAGATAACAGCGGTACCAAAGTAATGCAGGAACTGCATATTCGCATCCATGTTTGGTTGCTTTTATTAAACTCTAATCTGTAACAGCTTACTGAGCTGCCATTCAAAAATGCTAAAGTAAAGCTGAAGTAAGAAAAAAATAAGAGATGCTGAGTGATAAAGAAATGTTGCTGGGTGGCTGGCGGTGCTACCTGCCAAATGGCATCAAAGGCTGCAGCTTCAGATTGCTGGTGTCCCTGTGCACCCCAGGGCATCTCCTTGCTTTTGCCCCTTCGGATGGGTTTGGTGTGGGTGGCCATGGGTACTGTGTCTGCCCAAGCCTCTCGCTGCTGGGCTGCCAGCCCAAGTCAGGAGGTGCTGCAGATGTGGCTTCTTGTGGTGGGCACCAGAGCTTGGGAAGCCAGGGCATCCTTAGGATTGTTTGGGTTGCATTGGGGTTTGGTGTCTGGGTTTCACTAGAACTGCAGCAATATTTGAAGCTGAGATAGAAGCCAATGTATCACCTGTCTAATGGTTTGTATGGACAATCTCAACTAAAACCCGTTTCTTGCTTCCTTCCTCCCCACCAATTTGGGTCTGAGAGACCCCACCAGCTAAAACATGGGGCACTAATGCCCCCAGCAGCTTTTCCAGCTGATGCCAGTTTAACATGCGGCACGTGGGCAGGCTTTGGGTACCAGGGCTCCCCTCTGAGCAGTGCTAAGAGATAATTGAGGTCATCCATCCCATCCAGAAGAGCCTAACAGCACTGCAGAAAGTCTGAGCACAGCAGGGCTACATCCAGGGTTTGAGGGCAGTGGGCAATGCAGAGCCTGTCCCTCAGGGAAGAGAAGGAAAGGGCATCGCATCCCTCTGTCCTTATCCCAACAGTGGTTTTCACCACTGTGACCCCCTGGGCTGGAGGCAAAAGCTTTTGAGTGTTTTACTCCACTCCAGCCCTTTTACAAAGCCTCTGCAGGTCAGAGGAGGGCAATTATCTTGCACACTGAGCACACAATGGTTTTTCTCAGTGCTTAGCATGAAATCTGTGAACTGATATGACTGAAAATCTTTTCCACGCACCTTATGAGGGGTTTATCATCTCACCAGGCTGCTCTGTTCCAGGCAGCTGCTGTTGGCTTGTCTCAATGACTGAGGGTAATGATGCCCAAAGGCAAAGCTGTTCTTCAGCTCACACACACACACACACACACTGCTCACAGTTAGAGTGCAGCTAAATTGTCCCCAGGGGTGGCAAAACCCCGTGTGGCCTCCTGAAGGAGCAGGGAGCCTGTTGCTGATGCTTCCTAATCACAACATCAGTTCAGGACAGAGTTAAGGGTATTTGCTCCTTTGGCCCGTGTCAGACCATAATGTCTTTGGATAACTTTAAAATTTATCCTTCCCTTTAAAGATACTCTTTTGGTGATAAGTGAACTGCGGAACATGACCACAACCTTGTTTTGAACTCATAAACTTCAGACACAAAAAAGGCAGAAGACTGACTGCTTTCACAGGTTTTGGTGGGTTTCTGTAGGTGATACCGGGATAAATTCAGATGGAGTTACCCAGTCATTGTAGTGCCCTGTTACTAGGAGCTGTGGGGACTGCCACGGGCCCAGTCTGTGCTCAGATTTCCCTTGCTCACTGAAGTTTTCATGCATGGCTGCTAAATGTGGTCTTCTTATGGCTATATTTAGGTGCCTAAATTAGTGGTGTGTAAGAGACGTTGCTTGTGGCTCTGGAGTTAGCAAGAACAGGGAACATTCAGCGTGGCTGGAAGCCAAATCACTTTGTTGGCAGCTCAAGCAGAGAAGCCTGGTGCTAAGCCTTTCTTAGCCTTTAGGTCAGCCTGGTCTTGCCTGTTCTGCACCCATGGTGCCCACCAGCACCCTCCTCATCCTCCCCTGTGCCTGGGGCTGGAGAGGTCACTGTGAGATGGGCCCTGCAGTTTATCAGCTTCCCGTGCCCAGCCTGGATACGCAGCTGGGTCAGGCCAGTTAATGAACGCTTTCAGAGGGCTGCCTGTCTCCTGTTAGCACAACTTGCCACAACGTGCTTTGGAGTCTCGTTGCTTCGTATTTCCTGAGCTCCTTGCTGAGTGTCAGTAGGGATCACGCTGCAGCACCGATCAGCATGAAAGCAAAAGCCAAACCCCTCCATGGATTTGCTGGAGGCCGCCAAAACCCACAGGGAAGGGTTTGGCTCCTCCTGTGTGCATGTCTTTTTCCTGGCCAGAGAACAGTGCTTGGAGGGTAAGCAAGGCTGAGGGGTCCCAGCTGGCCTCCGACGGAGCAGACATGAAGCTGTGGTGATGGCTGTCCTCCCTTATGGCCGTGGTGGAGGATTTGGCCTTGCTATGAGCTCGCTGCTGCTGCAGAGCCCATCCATTCATCAAACGATCTCTCCACTCTCCTGTGGCTGTTTGTAAGCCAGCCAGCTCTGTGGCGTGCTGTGGGCAGGTACCTACCGTTTAAGATACAGGTGACCCCTGCCCACGTCCCCTGAACGTCACCCAGTTCCCTCTGGTTTCTTCCCAGTGATAGTCCCAGCCCCTTTCAGGTCTGATCGAATTTTGTTTGCACCTCCTACCTGTCAGACATCTCTGATCTTTGTTCCCACACCTTTAGTGGCAAATGTGTGCTGCTGAGCCACAGGCTGGTCCCAGCACTGTGTCTTTGCTGGTTCCAGTGGCTTCACTGGGCAGTCCCAGCAAGCAAGGGCAGGTCACCTGGGACCACAAGACCTGTCTGCCCTGCTGTGCCTTGGCATGGTCCATGTGCCAGCATGGCCCAGGTGCTAGCAGAGATCTCTGAGTCCAATATGTAAACTGGAGCAAGGAGAGGCGCTTATCCTGAACAGCGCAGGTTTTAGCTGAAGATGGAGGGATGAGCATCTTTGAGGGCAATGATCCTGTGTAGTTGCTGATGCCTGAACGACCCAGCCATCCCCTGGGCTTTTCTGCCGTTTTCGTTCCCTGCAAGCAGAACATTTCCTGCGTCATTTAGTTCCAAACAGTAGCAAAATAAGCCTAAATCCTTATCTCTTGTCTGTCAACTAATCCTTCTGCGGACCAGGAGGAATGCTGTCAAATCAGGCAGTGAGTGTGACTCGAGGCTCTCCGATAAGTACATTGCTACTCTATGTAAATGGGCTTCTTGAGAGCCCAAAAGTGGTCCTGGCACAGACATCATCCGCAGCTCAGCATAACTCCAGGTTCACCTGCTATCTATCAGCATCGGTTTGCCATAAGACCATGGCACGGTAGGTTTTGGAAGGCTTCAGGGCTGCAGGTCGTGTCACAACCCTGTTGATGCCTGTTTGATTGTGGCCCTGGGAGCCAGTGAGGAAAATTTTGCTGAGTTTGGATTTTCTTGGTCTTCCCAACAGAAATGCTCCAGGGAAGTCTCTTCTTTGTTTTCATTCATTGAATTTGCCAGACCTGTCTCTGGCATTTTGCTGATGGAGGAGCCCTTAGCCTGGAGGTGCCACCTTGGTCTACACATGAGCAGGGTAGAAGGAACAAGAAAAAGTCTTCTCCAGAAGCAACACACCTCTGAAGTCCTGGCAGGTTGTGTGCCCCTTCCCACTGAAGATAATACAGAGGGGAGTTTTGTGCAGCCCCGTGAGTGTCTTCTTGGAGCTTCTCACCCCCTTCAAAAATCAGTCTGGAAAAGCTTAAGCCCCTTTTGCATGGGAAGCTGGTGTCCTAGGTCACTGGGCTGCTTTGTAAAGTTTCTGGGCACAGCTGTGCCCAGAAATCCCATGCTGTCAGGAATGGCAGAGACTGGGATGGCAGCAGGGCAGAGCCAGGCCTATGGTCCTTGGCCTGACTCAGCAGGGGGAAGAGTCCCTTCTGCTCCCAGGGAAGTTACGGGGATTTTTCTCTCTATGTTCATGCCAGCATAATTGACTTCCTTGCTACTTTAAAACATAAACATGTTATGCTTTGTTTAGTTGAAACCTTACAGCAGATGTTTTATGATTATGCCACCAGTGGGGGAAGAAAAAAAGGATGCTCAGAAGTGCCAGCATCATGGCTTTTATGGGAGAGTTTTATTAACTCAGCGGTTTACTGTTCAGCTAGGGAATGAAGGCATCAGCCAAGACGCAGGGAATCCAGTTTAAATGACTCCCGTATCCTGGACGTAGAGTTTAGAATGTGGCAGTGTGGGGAGAGCTGGGGCTGGGGCTCCCATGGCAATGGATCTGGGGTCTTCAAACAGTCAGTCCTCATCCTCATCCTTGTCCTCTGCCTGCCCTCACTTCTGGGGTTCCACCTCAGTCATCTTCCACCTCCCCTGCTTTGCTTCCAGTGTTGGTAATCACCTTTGGGGCTGAGAGGACCATCAAGGTCCTTGCAGCAGTTGTGCCTGCCCTGCCGGCAGGGTCAGGAGCCCTCTGCCTCAGTTTCCCTGTCTGGAGAGCCAGAGCGGAGCCCAGGCATAAGGCCAAGGGAGCGTGAGGGCAGTGGGGGACTTGGCTGTGAGCACAGCAGCATGGGGATATGTAGCGGGTCTCCTCCCCATCTCACCTCCCTGGGGTCATGCTCTGTCAGCAGGACAGAGTCCATCCCCACGCAGCACCTTTTCTGGCCCTGCCATGAGCTTTCCTGACACATCCCTCATCACCATTTAAGCCAAGAGCGTTTCGCTCTCCTGCTGGGAACTGTTAATGACAAAATCAATGCAAATGCTGCTGTGAGCGGCTCGGGTACCCGTTTGATGGACTCCTCAGGGACAGACCTCCCGTGTAAGCTCGGCTCTGCATCTGTCAGCATCGTGGGAGGGATGCTCTGCCCCAGCTCCCGGTGAGCCCCATGGATGCGGTGTAAGGAGGGATGTAGGTGGAAGATGGGCTCAGCTACAGAGCCCCATGAGTGCCCCCTCCACGCCTGGCCGTGGCATGCGTCATGAGGGAGAGCCCGTCGGCAGCCACGTGCGAAGGTGATGCTTTGGGAAATTGCAACAGCTCTGCTCCAAGAAGGGCTGCTCCTCAGAGGCCTGATGCTGGCAAAGCCCCTGGATTTGTAGGAAGCTGCTGCCTGCATCTAAGCGGATGCCGTGGTAGCGGGTGGTGCCATCAGCCAGCCTGGAGCGGCCCAGCCGGCTCACATGCACAGCTGCCCCGGGAAAAGCAGATGGAGGAACAAAGGGAAACTTTCCGTTCCAGTGCCCCAGAAAGGACATTATAATTTTCCTTCCCTGTGTCATCCTGCTTGCCTGGTTATGTGGCGTTAAATTAGGGCTCTGGTTCGGTTACGGCTCATTACGGGCTTGCGTGTGGCTTTTTTTCAGCTTGCTCAGAAGCACCGAAGGAGCTGAGCCAGTGTGAAAGTCAGGGTTTTAGGGAGAGCTCAGCAACTAGGAGCTGAGCCTTGCCTGTAGCTGGGGACTTCAACAAGCTTCAGACATGGTTCCCATGGACCTGGCGTTACTACCCGGAGGGCACGAGTCAGGGATCCTCCCTGATCCTACCAGTGGGGAGAACGAAGGGCTTGGGATGGAGGTAGGTCGATGGGAGATGGCTTCAGCATCTCCTTTTCCCAGATAAGCGAAGCAGTTGCCTCTTTAGCCTGTCCAAAGGACCTGTGGATAGTGCTGTGTGCGATGCAGGGTGCCAAAGGGAGTGTTTTGAATGCCGTCAGACAGCAAAGCTGCTTTTCTGCAGAAATAGCTAAGTCCTGAAATACCCCGAGCAGCTGTGTTTATCCCAACGCCCTCACTCACAGAGATGCTCGGCTGTGACGTGGGCCGTTAGTACAAACATCGCTCCCAGTGCCCGGACCAGAGCCACGAAGGGCGTTGCTAACTTAGCAGCATTAATACAAATCAGCCCTGTCCCGGCATACAGTCCATGGACTCGGTAAATAAAACCAACCCTGGCTCGTCCCAGCACTCGGTCGAGGAGCGGGGCTGTCTTCTCAGGGGCAGAGGTGTTTCCAAATGTCCCCATTCCCTTCCCCATGGCTGCTTTCACCCCAGCCGTGCCCGCCAGTGGCTGAGCAAACCTCTGCTCTGTCAGGGTTGTGCTGGCTGGGATGAGGGAGCAGCCGGGGGATCCCCTGGGGACTTCTTTTCCAGCTGTCATCACCTTCAGAGATGCCCACACGAGCTAGAGAAATGTAGTGAGATCTCCACAGCCGTATAACTTTGTCTTTGTTGTGCCCTGGCATTTCTTTCCAGCGCTGAAGGGAAGGCGTGTGTTTGTAATTGGCTGCACCCAGAGCCATTAGAGGAACTGATTCAGCAGGAGGAGAATTGATCTCTTCTAAGCAGGGAAAGAAGAAAGCATGCAGCCTCCTTGCTCAGACACTGTGTGCTGCTCCCTCGGCCTCCCGAGAGCATCCCCATGCAGAGGCCATGCTTTGGAGATGCCAGGTGGGTCCAGCACAGCAGTTTTCCATGGGCTGCCTCCAAGCCCGGTTGATGATGCCCCCCCTTTGCTGTGCCACCGTGTTGGGGACCTGCTGCCACCCCTCCCGAGCCTGCCTGTCAGACTGGCTACCAGCCCTCCCACTCACCCCTGCTTGGTATCTGCTTTCTGGGGTGCCCAGAGCCATGCTGGGCACAGAGGAGCTTCCCAGACCCGGAGCAAAGCCCCCTCCCCAAATCCAGAGGCAAGGCGAGAGCCGGCAGGCTGGCAAAGGGGAAGGCTGTGAGTGGAAGGCAGCACTGAGCGCCGGGATGCGGATGCTGTTTTGGAAGAACCCTGTGGGGCAAATGTTCAGCTGCAGGAGCACTTGGTGGGCTGAAGGCAGGTTGAAACATTCCTCTACTGTAGCTGTGTCTGCTATGATACGTATCTGGAGAGTCCAAACATGGTTATCACTTTCCCAAAGCACCGAGCTCTGATGAGAGCAATGCATTGATGCTGTAGCCCACAGCAGATGCTGCTCTGCCCAAAGCATTGGGTGGCACTGGTACCCTTAGCAGGGTCATTGTCTCCCACCAGGCCTGGAAGCTCCTGCTGCTCCCAGGAAAGCGAGGACTGATTCTGTGACTGAACTTGGCAGGCTTGTTTCCCTCATGCTATGTGATTTCTCCCAAGATGCTGGTGGTGTGCTCTAGCACCTGGGGATGGAGCCCCTGGGAGGGTTGCGACGGGTGTTGGAGAGGCCGGGGGATGGGATCGTCCTCACTGCCCATGCATGTGTTGGGGTTGGCACAGCAGCATGCATTGAGGCACGGGGACCAGTCATGCCATGGGAGCTTTGGGGAGTGCCCAGGGACGAGAGAGCCTCAGTGACAAGGTAACGGCCCGCATGGGACTCATCCCACTGGGTCAGGGGCTGCCAGCACCCACCTGCTCTCCTGGGGCACACATTTGGGTGCAAAAAGGCCAGTCCTTGCTTCTGTGGCTGCCTCTCCCCAGGGGCACCAGAACGCAATGGGCATGGTGGGACTGATTTGGGGAGGCTTGGACATCTGCATTGCTGTGACTACTCTGGGAGCCGTGCATGCTTGGCACTGCCCCAGGGTGTAGGGGGAAAAGCTGGGTGGTCCAGTCCCACGGGGCTGAAAAGGGCTGGGAGAAGAGGGAAAAGAGTGTGTCACTGTGGATCAAAAGATCTACTTCCATCCCTGCCCAAACCCTTCCTTACCACCCCTCCCCAGCCCATGGGGGCCTTTACACATCTTATGGCGCCTTGACCTTGAAACACAAGGACAGGCAGGGGCATCTCCCTGTGGATCAGCCCCCGGTGAGGGCTGTGAGCCGGGCCACAGCATCCCAGTGTCCATCCCTGTGCTGGATCCCTCCCCATCGCCATGGTCCTCCCTGCTCACATCTCCCCCGGCTTCCTCTCTTCACAGGCGAAGAAAGGCCAGGAGGTTAAGAAGGGACCCGAGGTGGAAATTCCGAAGCTGGACAAGCTGCTTAACCTGGTGAGAGAGCCAGAGAGCAACGGAGGGAAGTGAGCAGGGGGGGAACAACGGCTCTGCCGGGGGCCGCCGGCTGAACAAGCCGGGCTTTGATGGGTGGCTGCTTGGCATGCAAGCTGCGGGGTCCGTTGCCGCCCGCTCTTTGCATAGCAGGAACACTTTGCCTCTGTGCCTGGACAAATAAACGGAGGTGCTGGCAGAGCCGCAGTGTGCAGTCATCTCTAGGGTCAGGCAGACCTCACCATGCTTGGTCCCCCAGAGCCACACAGCCCTTCCCCTGGGCTGGCACCAGGCGAGAGCCCCGTGAAGGGGAGGTGAGGGCTGGTCTCACCAGCCCTAGGGAAACCTCAGGGCTGCAGCTCGATGGCAGCCAGTCCCTCCCGTGAGTGGTGGCAAGGGAGACTGAGCACTAGAGTTGCAGCCCCACAGCTGTGTGTGGGGTCAGCCATGCACGGCCCCTTAGATTTTAGGGTGGCAACTTAAGCCAGAGGGTGGCTGGGACCTGGCCTGACCCTCCACTGCTATGGGAGAGGGACGTGCCATCACTGCAAGCAGGGTATCACAGCAGCTGCCGGCTACCAGCTTTGGCACGCTCACAGCTCCCCTCTCCCGGAGGGGCTCGGCGTGGGGCTCGGCTGCCTCTGCCCAGCTGGCAGCTGCAGGAACGGCCAGGCACTGGGGTTTTCAGAGCCTTCCCTCCGCTCCAGTGCTTTGCAGCAGAGGGATTAGCTGCTACGTGGCTGCGGTGGCAGCAGGAGCTGCGGTGGCCTCGCCGCATGCTGATGAGCCAGGGACGGGCTGTCACCGCTGGAGCCTTACACACAGCTGCTGGGACTGGGGACCAGAGGCGCTCGTTCCAGTAGGCAGGGGTGGTGGCAGGTCTCCTCCATCTGCTCAGCTGGCCTGTATCCCCTCCAAGCACCCCTGTAACTTAAGGCCACGGCTTGGAAACTCTCTGGTGCCTCTAGAACTGGGGCTGGGGGATGCTCTCTGATGAGAGCCCCGTGCCCCCAACCCAAGCAGATGCACTGCGGGCATGAAAATACCCAACCAGGTTTCTCATCTAGTGTTCAAAAGCCACAGACGGATGCAGACATGAGCGCTTCCTTGTTGCCATCACCCAGCAAACTGCCTACAGTCCTGCAGGGGCATCACCACCAGCCCTGGTGCAGCCACTCCTCAGCCCTGCAGGACAGGCAGGACACGCAGCCTCCCCCAAATTTTCCAGGTGCTGAGCAGAGCTCGGAGACACCGCCTCGGTCCTACAATCAGTTTATTAGTCTAGTAAAAACACCTCTGCAAAGGGATGCGTTAGCTACACCTGACATGGGGAGGAACCGCGCAGGGAACCTGGCCAGCATCCCTCCCAGCACAGCCCACCCCTCTGTCCCCTTATTGCAGCGGCTGTGCCAGCGGGGAACCTTGGCTATTGCTCGGCTCTAGGATGGGCTGGGCAGAGCCCTCCGAAACCCACAGCACCTGCAGACAGGGCAGGAGAAGGCAGCTGCCAGGCTCGGGGACAAGGCAGACCACCAGCATCCTCACCTGTCTGGTCCCCGGAGAGCAACAGGGCCAGAAAGACCCTTCAGTGCTGTTTAGCTGGGCACCCTCATCTATCCCCAAGTCTCCCACCTCCCCAGAAACAAGCCATCCCAGGCTGCGCTCAAGGGGGATGGGGACACCAAGGAGGGCACGTCTGCTGCCCACGGGCAGGCCAAACCCCGCCGGCCGGCCTCGGCTGGGAGCAGGCAGGAGAGCAGGCAGGGACAGGCGCCCAGGGAGGAGGAGGGCCGTTTGCCTGGCAGTGTTGGCGCTAACGCTGGAGGGGATTGACAGACAGACCGCAGACGAACGGACAGACCATGCAGACCCTCTCATGGCTCATTGAACTGGCTGCTGGGACAGATGGGTGCCAAATAACCTGAGGCTGGGGGCACACGGCACCCCAGAGCCATCCCCAAAGACACCCGCTCTGCCAGCAGGGCCAGCGCTGCTACGGTCCCCCCCGCTAGGCACATCCCACCAGCCTGCTCGGGGACAGGCGCCCGTGCCAGCCCCTCTGCCTCCTCTCTCCGAGCTCCTGGCTGGCCCCGCTCAGGTCTGTGACACGGTGGCCACCATCCCGGGCCACAGGGACCCGGTAGGAGCCCACGGGTTGTCCCCGAACATGGGATGTGCTCGAGGGCAGGGCTCCTGCTGTGCTCGCTGGCCGCTGGGACAGGCAGGATTGTCCACAAAGCACGTCCCTGGCCGCTGTCTCTCCATCACCATGGTCACTGTGAGCATCCGCAGGGACTTCACACACCAAAACCACGCGGGAGAAGGGCTGGGACCCACGTCACAGCCCCGGCGAGCAGCTTGGTATCCCCCCTGCTTTCATCCTGCCTGGACCAGCCACCCAGTCCCAGCGCTGGCATCCAGCCTGGCACAACTCCTTCAGCACAGCCGGGCACCCAGGTCCCCAGGCAGCTCAGGGCTGCAGCAGGTACTTCTCTTCGTTCTTTGCCTCGTCCACATCAGAACCCGGGCTCTTCTTGGGGCACGAGGGGGTCCTGCAGGCCTTGCAGAGGATGAGGAAGAGGATGAGGATGAGCAACGCGATCACGCAGTTAAAAGAAATTGCCACGATCGCTCCGGTGGAGAGAGCAGCCCCCATTGCCACTGCCCCACGGGAAAAAGCGGGGCCCACGGCTCAGCCCCACGCTTGGGATGCCAGGGCAGCGACGGAGTGAGCAGCCTCTACCCGCCGGCATTGGCGGGGGACAAAGGGGATGGCAGCGGTGCTGGTGATGGGACGGGGCTGGGGCCAGGCGGGCAGCGGGATGGCATCGTTCCGTCACGGTTTGGCCACTTGCAGCTGTGTCCCGGGCTTCACCGCGCCCCTGGGAAGGATGAATCGGGGATTTCCCTCCACTTCTCCTCTTCCAGCAGGGCGGCGGGGACACGGGGACCCCTCTCCTCCCACCTGCACCTGGAAGGGAGAAAGTCACTGTCACGGCCAGCACAAGGGGACAGGCTGCCCGAGCCCCTCAGGACGGGCTGTGGGGGTGCCAGCGGCAGCGACCCCAGGAACCCAGGGAGTTTGGAGGCTGCAGCGGCTCCCAGGTCAGCTGCTGTTTGG
>VXAK01018200.1:189475-215253 GCA_013399435.1 Arenaria interpres | reverse complement strand
TGGCAGGGTCCCCTCACCCCGCTTACTGGGACTGGGGCGATCTCGCCCAGCGTGTTTTGAAGTGGAAAGCGCAGACCTGCAGAAGTTCTGCCTGTACGGAATGTCCTGTGACTCGGTCCCTGCTGGAGGCCCTGGGCGTCTAAGAAGTTGCTGGGGCGTTTCTGTCCATCCTTGCTTTGGATTTTCATTGCTTGTGCTGCACGACGGCTCAGAGCATTAGAGTTAGCATCTCTCTGCTACTTACAGTGTTTGCGTATGTTGTCTTATGGTTGTATGGATTTTAGTGGAAGCAAAAATCTACGATCTCTGGCCAAAGGTGTTTGCAATGAACTGCAAACGTGGGTTTGTGTTGGTGGTAAATCTTACTGTGTCAGAGTCAATCTGTACAGATAGTTTCAAGTCCCTCCTTCAAGGTTGGTTGAGTTCTCTCTCTCCTGTCACGCGCTGTAGGACAAATTATAAGTTTCTTTATAGTAGGCATTGTTTTTAAAGTTTGCAGATAGAACACTTGTGTGTTTTATTACACTGCAAACGATGCTTAAAAAGGCTTAGTGATGTATTTCAGTATCTAATGCTTGAAATGTTAATGGAACAGTGTGGAATCCCAGTGGAACACCTTTGGAAGGGTGGCATGTGTGACCAGAAAGTGTGTTTGGCCTATACTGGCTTAAAGTGAAATATATGTGTATTTTCCCCTGTATAGTACCCCTAGTATCTTACATTTAAAATGGCAGAGATTTTTGTGTCTTTCTCTTTTTCCTGCTCCAATTCTATATGATAGTGCACAGCTGATTTGTGTATTCCTGTGCCCCCCCTCCCCCTTCTCTAAACTACACTAGGGTTTGTTTTTTTTTCCCCTTTGTTTATTTGCATGTCCCATTCTGTTGCCAATTTTTTTTCTTTTGCCTGCTCATGAGCACTCTGGCATTTGGCACAGGATTTGAAAACTTTACTGGGTACCTGAGAGCTCAACAAAGGCAAGAGATTGTGTGTTTTCTCTGAGGGGTTCAGCATGAACCCCTTGATTCTCCTATGGTGGGAGAAGGAGGGGAAGGTATTTAAATTCCTGTGAATTGAGAAGGGGAAAGGAAGTCTGGGGTAATTTTTTTGTGAAGGGATCCAGCTTTTCTGTCTTCAGTGTGTAAGATAACTTCCAGATTTCCTCCTTTTTTGATAAAAGAGGGATTATTTTCCTTTTTTGCAAAAGTGGGGTTTTTTTGGTTTTGTTTTTTTTTGGTTTGTTTTTTTTTTTTTTTTTTTTTGTTGTGCCTGTGACTGCTGATCTGATTTTTTTTTTTTCCTGAAGGTGGTATGAAAGGAATGGATGGGTCCTGCAGTACCTTTGTTGCAGTGTCCTGGCGAGAGATTAAGGGGTACAAAAATGTTCTGATTCTTTTTGCATTGGCATCATTGGAAACTAAAATGGGATCAGTAAGTTTGTCAGGCAATAGTCTGAAAAGACTGTGAACAGCAGCAAAGGAACTGAAGTTGTGTGTTCTTAGGCACGCAGACAGACTGCACTGGTTAATGCAGTTCAGATTTGGAAAGTTGCCTTTCAAAGTGTAAGGGCTCATAAAACTCTTAACTGCTTCTAAAGTTAATGGCACTCATTCAGTACAGCTTTTTGTGCCTCTAGTGTGAAGATTTGTTTTTGAGTTGGCAACGTATATAAGTTCAGGAGTGGGTTGTTTGATTTATTTGTGTTTTTTAATAACAGGGCAAACTCTTCTGACTGAAAGTGATGTTAATTTGTTGTAGATGATACTCAGCTATTCTCTGAGGAAAAGGGTCTGGTCTGCCTTGGTAGCAGTATTACTTCGTTGGATGAGAGTTTTGGAGTTAATAAGTGAATATGTGATGAGGCTGTAACTTGAAAAACAGAGTTACAGTAATGTGAGTACAAATGAAATTGCTAATATCACAAGTACTAGCATTAGCCTTTATCTGCTGTTTGGCAGAGAAGCTACAGGAAAAATCTAAGATTAGAACTTCCTAGAGTGGAATATACCAGATAACTTCAGTTCTAAAGTTTATATTAATGAATGAAAACTGTGGTGTCTCATCTTTTGTCTGGCATTAACCAAAATAAAGAAGGGTGTGGGCTTTTTTGTCACAAATTAGTATCTATTTTTTAAATTTTTTTTTAATATATATTTTAACTCTGCAGGAAAGTGAACAGGAAATAAAATGACCAGGTTACCTTACGGATCGAAATAGTTAGGAAACTAGAAGCAGGTGAGAAATACAAAGGTAATGTAGGTCAGCGGTGATTGAAGTGTAGAAACAGAAGCCAGGAAATCTGGAATTCTGATCTCATCTGTCATACTGCTCAGCTATGTAGATTTGCTAACTCTTCTTCCAGTGCTTTGTTTGTTAGCTTCTTAAAAAAAAAAGAAAAAAAAAAAAGGAAATATTTATTTTCTTCTTTGGCAGATGTTAAGGTTAATATTTGTAATGGTTGGAAGCTCAGTACGTCTTTTAAAGCCAGTTCAGGAGTTGTTTGGTTTGGGGGGGGTGTGTACTGTTGTGCGGGAATGGGAACCTTATCTAAAGTGCTTGCCTGCTCTCACTAAATTCCGTTGTTAGGTTGTAGCCTCAGGAAGCAAAGAGGTAGAGCCGCATTCATTTTGGGCAGCTTGTAGGATCTGTTCAAACCGAAGCTCTTTAAGAAGAACAGCGTAACATCTCTGTCACTGTCCTGTCTCTCGTCCTCCGCTCAGCTTTTGAGCAGCATGAGGCTTACCTCTTAAATGCTCTTGTGCTATATTTCTTGTTTTTTGAATGTAACTGGAAATGAGACCATCACTTCTTCTGAGATTATTTTTTAGCTCTTGTTTGGGGGCATTTTTGTTTCTTACTTGACCTCTTTCCCCCGTGCCATGCTGTCTTTGTATAATGCAAAGTGCAACGCTGATGGCTTTTATTACCGTACTGTATTTTGAAGCCCCCTGCTGCCTCAATTTCTTTTTGATTTTCTGATATTACTTACTTTCTAGTTCTCTATGTGTTAAGTAGTTTTTTCTGAAGGGAGGTTATTTTTTCATTTGGAATGTTATACGGTTGGTTGCTTTTCATCTCAACTCTTGTGTTGCATTTGCCCTTCTTTGCCCTTCTTGACGATGTTGGTGCTCCTTGATTAGGTGTTTACTGTTTGCTGTATAAATATTGATAGTATTAGGCTATATACCAATATCTCTGCTTTTGTTCACAGCTTCATCTTTATTTCCAGTGTTTGTTTCTGGTTTTACTGCAAATATGATTTTTTTTTTTTAAATTTCTGATAGAAGTGTAAAGCCCACTGATAGCAGGATGGAGTTGAGGCCATCAGCATCTTGAAGTTAGCTATTGCAGTTATTTCTTTCCTGTAGTCCAAAGGTGTCTCCTGCTTTGGAGGTTTGATTCGGTTCCACTGAAGCAAGTGGGGGAGTTCTGCTGCTCGTTGCAGTTGGGAGGTGGGTCAGGCTTTAATTGTGTAACTTCCCAAAAGCTGGTTTTGCTTGAGGAGTGTGATTACTTCTGCATGTGTTGGGGTGCAGCAGCTTAAGGTATGTATCTCAGATGTGTTTGAAAATGTGTGCTCCTTCAGTCTTGTGTTGCTTTGTAGGATGAACCAAGTTCAGGAGTATTACTTACAGGAAAAGCTGTAACAGGGTGTGTATCCTACTTAAATTGAAAATTCAGAGAGGTTCCCCAAACGGTAAATCCCATCTGTGAATGATTCCGTGAGCTTTAATGGGTTTAATGTCTTGATGTTTCCAGGGTTCAAGGCTAAATAATAATGGAATTTTAAAACATGTCTGATAATTTGTCCTAAACGAATTGTTAAGCAATTATTTATTTATTTCATTAATATATTGAAAGACTGATTTTAGTTCATTATTCTTTTTAGACATAAGGTAACATTTCTGAATAGTTTCCAGAGGGAAGGATCTCAACTCAGTTACACATTTAAGGGTAGTAAGTCCTTTTGCCTTTACACTGCAATTCCTGATGTAGGAATATAGTTTGGCTGAGGCACTTGAGCATTTTACATGTGAAGTTTGGTAATATTATGTGCTTCTTGTAAATATAAAAGGCTATTTGGTGAACAATCATATTTGAATATGATTATCTTCTAAGAGACTTTTAGTAAGGTTTTATACTTAAATATTTTTAACTTTGAAATGTGACAAGCTTAACTAGTAAAAGACTATAAAAGGGGAGAAAATAGTAATTAAGAAGCATAGCTTAGATGAAAAAAGAATATTTTAATACATTATGGGTTTTGTTTTCTTGACTAAGTATTTTTTCACTTTTGAATAGTTTACCAGGAATGAGTTGCATGAAGAAAGACCGCCTTTTTTTATTGGTTCAGGGGAAGGATTAATGATTAGCAGAGGGAGGAGGTTCACTGAGCTAACACCTTTCACGCAATCCAGAGACTAGGAAAATAGCTGGAATTCTGTTTTTAAAGAAATTTAGACACCAGCAACCTATACCATTGGAACTAACCTGAGTTAGGTAGATACCAAACTTTTTCAGCAGCTTTGATCTCGATAGTAGGTTACTCTAACAAGCAAGGCCTTCAGAATGAGATGGGGAAAATGAGAGGACTTTATGAGGTGGAAGAATTCTGCCTTCAGTCCTATCAGATATTGTAAATATTGACTGGTAGGATCTTTTCAGGTTTTTGGGAGTCATCCCTGATTTCTAGAGCTTGTAGTTAGCAAAGAAGTGGCAGAGCAAAACTGCTGCTGTAAACTAAATGAGGAAGGAGGTAACTACTTTTAAAAATTGCCATGTCACTTATGTTAATGTGCAAAGAATAAAAACATAGACCTGTACTGGTGAAAAATGTAAACCAATCCTGAAGAACAGGACCTGCTACTTTGAAGGAAGTTCTAAGCAGCGTTTAGCCAGCTAAAGTTAAACTTCAGGTCTGCTATTACTAGATTATACGGTTGTCCTGCTGTTAGTCATCTTGTGCAATGGAACGCATTTTTGTAATACAGAGAGGTCGGTGATTTTTTTCGTGGCAGTTTGCTATTTGATAACTTTGTTGTTGTTGCTTGGAGCTGTCTTTTTTAATCTTGCCCATGGTTCATAGTGTGAATTTCAGGATTCTGTCTAGACAAATTATATAGTCAAAATAAGATGATCACTGAAGTGTTTTAATTCTTCTGAGGTCTAAGTTGTTTAATCCTATTTGTATTTTTGTAATTCTTTAGTATTCTTTTTGTTTTAACTCTCATTATTAATCCGTTTATTGATACATAGTCCTAATTCCCTCCCTCAGTGAAGTCTGTGTGGGTGTATATCAAGTCCCAGTAAGATTTTGATACCGTAACTATTTGACTGCCTTCACACAGTCATGCTATGGCTATGCTCTGTGCTGGCCATACTTTGTTTCCCTCAATATATTATCTTCTAGGACTTGCTGAAGCCCTTTTCCATTCTTTGTGCTATTTACTATGCTGCAGGTTCCTAGAGATCCAGCTCTATGTCCATGGAAGACATTAGACCTTGTGCCGATCTTGCTATTACGGCTTGTCATGGTGCTCAGTGAGTCTAGTCTCCAGTCATGGATTGCTTGGCAGCGTGTATGTGTCAAAATCTTTGTTTCCTATTGTTCCATGATCTATCAGAATCCTAGAAAATTGATACACAAGTATCTAATCTTAGAGCTCTGGGAGAGATTAACAGGCAGGATGAGAAAAGTAACGGCTCGGGCATCCCCAGCTCCTTCCTTCAGATGTTTGAGCTGCACATGCAGCTGTATTTTTTTTTTGTTTATGTGGAAGTATCTGCCCCAGCAGTCCCTGCTAGCTTGGCTTCTCCCAATTTTGTAGTTATTTACTCAGACCTTTTGTGTCCATACTATCTTGATGCCTGTCACCTGATGTAGTCTGTGATCTAAGAGCTACAATTAATGTTTTTGTGGGTAACGCAAGGCTTTTCAGGTATATGTATTCTGCAGATCCCTCTAGTAGGAGCAGTGGGAAGCAGTTCTGTGGGTTGTGGCAAAACTGACCATATTTGTTTCACCTTGCTGCTGCTCGGAATAATGCTGTAGTGAACAGAGGCATTTAGGCTATTGTGCCTGCAGAATCCCAGGGCAGTCAGTGTTATCTGTGTGGTATAGGTGGGAACTGAGACAATGAGGTGGCCTAGAAGAACTGATTTGCTGCTGGTGATGTGAAGGCCGTGTCTGACTGTGTCTTTCAAATGTGACAAAGTGTCTGAGAGACCCAGTAAAAAGGAAAAACTGCATAATATTTGTTTGAAGACTTTTTGTGTTAAGTTCCTAAGCAAACTTCTTGATCTATTTTCCTCTCCTTGTTCTTCTTCTCAATTGGTGTTTATAATTCATTTTTGCAATACATGAGCATAGATGAGAGCCTGTTTTTTTTTTTTTTCTTAATGTTCTGGTGACACCTAAAGACCCTGTGCCTGGATAGGACTCTTTTGTTGCCCAGTATAGGAGGAATGTGATACATAGCAGAGACATACGCTAGAAGTCTGACTGATAACCAATGTGTAAAGAAAACAAATTCATAGCAGAAAAAAAAAATAATCCACATTATTTGCATAAATGCTTCATATGGAAAAACCTACTGGGATTCTCATGTTGAAATCTAAGAGGAATACTCTCAAACCGAAATGTTACAAGAGGAACTCTTGGAACAAATAGGTAAAATTAGTAATAAATTACCAATAGAAAGTGAAGTTCACCAGTATTTGTGAAGGAACTGGGACTTGTTCAACTTGTAAATCTGATATGTCACAGTTTTAATCAACACTTTATTTACAGCAAGAATAGGTGGTAGTTTGTATGATTCCAGTTATTAAGGAAGAGCTCCAGCAGACAACCCAGGAACTGTGTGATTCTTGACAAGTTCTTAATAAATGGATAAAGGTCATCTGGATCATAAAATTGTTGGGGTTTTTTTTCAGAAATCTTGACAGAGCTTCTAAGCAAAGGTTTTTACTATGTTATAACACAGTTTTTCAAGGAAGATCTTATTGTGAATTAATAACTATCTAAGGAAGAAGTAAAAGTGACCAGACTGATAGAAAATTTGTCTGCTTTCATAATGGGAAGAGGTTATTGAGAGGCACTCTGTGAAACTGTGTCATTAAATGTGTTCATAAAGTGATCAGGGGAAGAGGAGCAAATAGTGAGGTGACAGTTTCATCCTAAACCTGTGGAAGGATTTTATGATACTAAGGAAGTATGCTATAAGATGGTAAAAGTAATTCATTGTCAATAAATGCAAAGCAATGCCTACGCTGAAAAGAAATTACCATAAAGATAAATACACAGTGAGAGGCTCTAAATAAGTTGTCATTCAAGCTGGAGGTCTTGGAGCGGTCTGTAGGAGGTGTATTAAAAAAGTCAGCTCAACAGTAGCCAAACAGGCAAAGTGAGTTTAAACATTTTTAACTTGTTAAGTAGAAAGAATAAAAAAAGCCTTCTATGTAAACTCATGGTGCTCCCATTGTCTGAATAATTTTTATATGTCTACACTTTGTTTAAAAAAAAAATAAAAAAAAATAAATCTGAGAGGTACTGATAAGAAGGAATTGTGCAATGGCTCCATACAGGAAGAGATTAGAGTAGGACTCTAATGCTTAGAAAGGGAGGTGTCTGAGGTATAGATACAGTTAAAGACTGTAAAGTCATAAATGACATAAAATCAATTAATAGGTGATATGAGTACTTACTTTCTCAAAATGTAAGAATTTCATTTAGTATCCCGTACTTGGTCAGACAGCAGGTTTAAAGCAAAACATAATTTTTCATGGAATTTATAGTTAAACTGGGCAAATTATTACCATGGGTAGGAATGGGAAAAAAGGTTGGATGCTTTCAAAAAGTGATTGGATAAATCTGTAGATCTGCAGGGAAGTGCCATGCAGAAAGAAACTCCCTGTGGTTCAGGACGCCCTTTAAGTTGCAGCAAATCTTGGAAGCAGGGAAAACGTTGAGGAGATGTACTTTCTCTGTTGCTTCCCCTGCGCACCCGCTACTTCCCATCCTGAGACAGGACACTGGGTTAGATCAGTTTTATGCCTTACCTGGCCATGGCTGCTGCATCAGTGTCCTGTAGTGCATCAATATTTGATCATGCAATCTTCTCACCATGTTAGTAAAATTGTTTGGGTGGATGCATATTGTGTCATGTGAACAGTAATGCTTAACAGAAAATCAGCAGAAATTACCCAAGGTATATCACATTAAAGGTCTGTCGACATTATAATAGGCTTTGAAGTAGTTAATAATATGTAAATGTTAATCTGTTCTGGAATGTTTCTGAATTTAAGTGTTCTCATGTCCAAGGTTCCATCTCACTTGCAATATCTACCGATTAGACTTATTTGAAATCTCTGAATCTTAAAAATGAGATGATATTTCCAGTGTATTAGCATGCAAAAGTATCTTAGAGTTGCAGAAGGCAGAAATCAAATAACTTACTACCAAGAAATTCTTATATCAGGTAAATGCTTTCTTGTAGAGGGGGAGAAAAAGCCAACCTGATACATTGTGTGGGAATTACTGTGCGTTGAAATGCTCTGAGTGTGTGCACAAGAAAGGAGCTCAAGCCCCAAGGAATAAGTGTGTGAAGTGATCTGTGATAGATGGGCACAAAACTCTTTTTATGGGAAGAATTCAAAGGTATATTTTTTAAAAAACTGAATGATGTAATATATTTTTTTAAAAAAGACCACGTATGGAGTTGCAGCACAAGGACAGAGGTTCTGGATGTTGTAAAATAAATCATTGCTTTGTCTTTTGCCCTTCATGTTGTCCTCCATCGCAGCAGTTCTGAATTGTTCTGTCCTTATCAGGCAGGAAGTGCATGTGAGATACAATTGCTCTTAGGAAGTAGTTCGGATTGGACTGTGTCTGTAGTAATTGCCTGCTAGTGTGTTACAATTAGATGAAAACAGGAGGTAGCCTCATAATTTGACTGTCGTTTCATTATGAGTCTTATTCTTTAATTTTTTGCGTTCCCTAATGCTGGTTTCTGCTTGTTTTCCCATGGCTGTGCTGTGAGGAGGAAAAATAATCTTTACAGTGTGGCTTGCTGATTATTTATTTATGCAAGAGCATTTGTAAATAAAGGCTATTCATTTTGTTCAGTGACTGGATAATGTTAGAATTCGGGAGGAGGTTGTATCCTACGTTACTGCAGAATAACTTCCTAGGTAGACAAGCCTTACACTTTAAGACTCATTCAGAATTTCAGCTCTGAAGGCAGACTCTAAGGCTGGGCTTATGCAAACAGGTTTTTGGGTTATGTACTAGGGTGCCATTAGCAGCAAGTGAACAAGTCTCCAGTGACAGCACACAGTCTGTGTGTGTCCTTTTCTCTAAGAGTAAATTACTGCAGAGTAAAGCAACACAGCCAGACAACAGCTGGGAAACAACTAGTACCTGCTATGTTGGAACTCTAGCTTACAGTAATTAACTCTTGCCTGGTCACCTTAATTCTGCATCCTATTTAAAATCAATGTTTTTAGTTTACTTTAACTGTTTTCTTTTTTAATTTTTTTTAATAATCTAAGTTGCTCATTTTGAAATTTCCCAAGCAAGCTATTAATCAGAGGCTTTTTGCAGGATTTTAGGAAAGTGTTTTGCTCTCTTAGGGGTAGGTACCCTCTGTGGGGTAGGAAGTGGATAGAATGAGGCTATCTTTTATTTTAAAAGCTTTGAAACCTTCATGCTTCTGGCTGGCTTCCTGTAGGAGTGCTGGGGAGTTGTCCTTTTATTTTGAGGATGTGTATTTTGTTGCCAGTTTGGCTAAATAATATTTGCAAAAATGATTTGTACGTGCTCCTGTAAGACTTGCACTTCAGCAGCTGAAATCTCCAGAGACTGTGTACAATAGGTGTTTCTAATGCTCTGGAAAAGCAAAGGTGGTGTACAATGAGTTCCTCTGGTTTTCAAGTTTACTTTTAACCATGCTACTGAAGCAGTCTGTATTTTCTTAATTCTTATATAATTGTAGGGTAAGAAAGAAAAAAAATAAATGCAAAATTATGAGACCATTACGAAGCCTTTAGGTACAGTACGAGGTTTACAGATCTCTTTCTTCTCCCAGAGGATGCCAGCCCCCATCAGACTGCGGGAGTTGATCCGGACCATCCGGACAGCAAGAACCCAGGCAGAAGAGCGTGAGATGATCCAAAAGGAATGTGCTGCTATCCGGTCATCCTTCCGAGAGGAAGATAACACATACCGATGCAGAAATGTGGCAAAGCTGCTGTATATGCACATGCTGGGATACCCTGCACATTTTGGACAGGTAGGTCGGAGTCTAGTGCTTGCCGTGCTATGCGCAGATGCCAGTCTGCTTTGTGTGCTTCGGGCACATTGACTTGTTCAGAGCATTCCTACCTGCAGTTTTGCTGTCTGCTTTTTTGGATGTTTTGAGGTCTGTCTTCACGTGTGTTCTGAACCTACCTTAGTTACTTTTGACTTTGTAATGAGGTCTGCTGTTTGGAGACTTCGATATTTTGCTATGAAACTTAGGATTAGTCTGCTTTAGCCAGACTGTCTGCTCTGTGCCACCTGTGTTTCCACAGAGCAGTAGTTCTTAAACTGCAGTCCAGTACATACAGATATTTCTGGATGGATTCAAAACAGCACTTTGGAGTTCTGACTCTGGAAAATGCCAGATGCTTCAAAGGAGGTTCTATGCCCCTTTCCTTCTAAAGCAATCTATTCTAGGCAGTTAAGAGCTGGTCTGTTCCCAGCAATAAGAAATTGGTCTTCCTTATCTTCGTCTTAGCGAGGTGACTTGGAGAATGCTGGTGTGAGTTTTCCATCTCTTGGCTTACTTTTGTTGTGTGTTATTTTTGACAAAGGTAGGTTGTCAAAAAGGGAGACAGGAAGATGGGGGTTCTTGATCTACTTGTTCTTCAGGCTGAGCTTTGCGTCGTCTTTGGGGCATACTCGGTTTTGCTTAGAAGTCAGCGAGTGTCCTGTTAGTAGTAATCTAATCTAGACCTTCCATAAAGCTAAATAAAAAGTCAATCAAATTGTTGTATCTCTGAAAGTAGTTTCATCTCTTGGGAGTCTATCCATTCATGACTGGATTTGCCAATCCTGGCATGCCTCCCTGAAACAGTAAACTCAAAACACTGAAATAAAATTCAAAATAGCCTTAGTGTTAGGGAGTGAGTCTGGGCTGTCCTATTGCAATACAAAGTGCATCGTTTGGCTTCTGCGTCATTGGATTCTTCTCATGCGATACCCTGCTCTTGCATAAGAGCAAGTGAATTTGTGTCTTACCCTATTCTTAACACTTCATGTATCCAGGCTTCCTGATCCAAGAGAAAAACCTCCTGTACAAAAGTTAAGGTTAAGTATCTAAGAGCTGCAAGAAGAATGAAAAGAGTTACAGATAAGTGTCATCTAGAATTTCTACATTTGACCTATGTTCAGAACATGTTTAAATCTTATTGGAATTGTTTTATCTTGTTATTCAAGCATTTAATCCCACATATGGAAGATTAGACCGGATATCGAAGAATTTTTCAGTTTCCTCTTTGGTCAGTAATGGTAAATTACCTCTTGGCTCTCAGTGAAAGAAGGATAAAACAGATTATTCAATGTGTATTATTGCAGGGGTTGCTACATCTCAAACAGAAGCATCTACGCTGACTATTTTGGGAACAGAATACTTCATTCAATGGCCTTGGTTCTCATGTAGTTTATCAGCTGCGCTTTCAGGATGATATAGGGCCCAAGGCTGAGAAGGGATTTTAACAAGTATTCTGCAAGCGAGTAAGTTGCAGAACCTTTGCATGTCCTCAATGCTTATTACTGGAAGGAATCTTTCAAAGTGCTAATGTTGTGTAGGTGGGGTATAGTTTGTGTGAGTTGGGGACCTGTTGAAGACACATGCTATTCCAGCAGCAGAATCTCACAGACAGTCAAGCATTGTAGACAGGAAGTTTCTGAGTGATAGGATAAATACGTGGGAAATCTGTTTTGGTGAAAAGCGGGAGAGCCACAGGCTGTGTTAGACAGAAGATTTAAGCAGGCAACTGACTTCAGCTAACAGTGTGAATGGGGTAACCAGTAATAAAAGAGAATTTAGAGAGGATGTCAGAATGATCTACTTCTTTCCAAGCCAGGGATCCTCAATTTTGACCCAGGATATCTTGTCCAGAAGTATGAGCATGAACACCGTATTTAGGCAGTGCATGCTGAGATGCACTGGATGGGAAACTGTCTTTTGAGCACACGCAAAGGCCATTTGTGCAAGTTTAGAAGGTATCAGGCAGCCTGGGCAAATGGTCAAATAACTTTATTATTATTGTTATTATTTCCACTGGCAAAAACATTCCAGTTGGAAGAGTGGCTATGTCAGTTAAAAACTTGGGTAAGTTGTAGTCTGGGTGTATGCCTGTATCTTACCTGGCTTTACTAATGTATCTGTTACAGTACTGGTGTAGCAGATTTTAATTGTTCCTTTGAATGAAATGGATATAATGGTATCAAGATTTCTTCCACTAATTAGACCTACTAAGAGCTTCAGGTGATCATGTTTCTCAGTATTGCTGTGACTGAAGCTAGTTTGCATGTATTTGTATACAAGTGAAACAAGAACTCATCAGCCTTTCATGGAGTAAATTTCGATCATACCTTTCAAATTCAAAAGTACTAGAAGTATGTCTTGCAGTATCTGTTGCAGTCGTTAGTTTCCTTCTGCTTTTTCTTAGCTGCTGGTCTTCTGCCATTGTTGGCTCTTACACTGTAGCTTAGATGTCATCAATTCTACATTGCATTTTTGCAGAGTGTTGTATAAAAAGTATCTTGTAAACCTGGAGAAGAAAGTTGCTTCAGAGGTGCATTATTCTCTTACAGAAAGCACTGGAAAGGGAAGAGGTTGATATCTGGTGTTCTGTACCTTATCCCTGGTTGATCTTGCTCATTTGTGCAAGTTCAGTTATCCTTGTGGATGACTGAGCTTATTGTTCAGAGGTGTTTCTTTATTCTAGATTTTCAGTCCCTTTAAGCCTAGCAAACTGAGCTTGATTTCTTTCAAGCTTTTTCTTACGGGTTTGTCACCCTGCATTAGCTGGGTGCTCATATGTGACAACTGGCGTAGTTGAGTTGTATGTTCTGAGGCCATGCAGTTGTGAGGTGCTAGGCCATAGCACTTACTTTCCCTGGCACTTCAACTTTAATTTTCTTTTCAGTATCCTGTACAACCTTACCCTCCTAATGTGTGTGCTTCTTGCATCTCACCTGTGTTTGTCGTCCTGTTCAAGCTTCCTTAAAGCTTTGCACCATGAAAAGCTTTTCATGATGCCCGTATTTTCGCCTGTGCATGCCCCCTTTACTTCCTTTAAAATGGATCTGTTGCAAGCTTCGTCTGACCCTTCCTTGCACCCATTGCATATGCTTGTTTGCTGCCTCAGCTAATTTGTAAAACAGACTTAACGGGATGTGTTTGTGAGGGATAGGTCTCTTACCTGTTTTTAGAAGCCATTTCTGCTACTTCCTGCCTGGAAAGTAGAGATCGATTATACTTGATTAATTATCTGTTAGATAAAAATATCTTAGTGCGTAGTAATGTCAGAATATCTCTGTGGTTGATATCTCTTTAAGTTCAGTAACAAAGTGTTAAGTTTAAAAATGGGTAGCAATTAAATTCTTAATCAGCTGAGAGCAAGTGGCAGCTATGCATATTGTCTTAGGGATCTCCTTTATGCTATTGAACACGGTTGACGTTTCTACATCCTGGAAGGGAAGCTTGTAGTAGCCTTGATGCATGATTTTAGTCAAACTTCAGGTGTTCAAAGAGAGGTTACAGAGCAGCACAAAAACATAACTGTCTCTGACTGTATCTGAGGTTACCTAGGTAGCAAGTTAGTTACAGATCATAATAAACAAAAACTGGTTTTGACAACTTAGCTTACAGAGTGTTGGTCCTCTCTCTGGTAGGTAGATGGACCGTTTAAGCCTGGTTCAGGAATTTCCAGTGCATATCAAACATGACGTGTGATCTAGATTTCCAGATCTTTAGTATTTTGCTTTTAATGATTAATCTCTTGTCTATATAAATATGTTAATCTCTTACTTTTGTGATCTGACATAACCTACATATCTGGTATATCTGAGGTCATGGAAGGTTAACAGTGTCTGGCTACTTCAAGATGCAGGAGCTGCTAATGACTTTTCTGCTGGCTTGCCGGGAGTTTTGGGCAGGTCATTTAACCTTTCTTTAGTTTCCACATCACCAAAATGGGAATAAAATACACTTTTAAAAACGCATTCTGAGAGACGTAAATGAGTAAACATCAAAATTCAAACTGTTTCTCCTCTAGCTAAGAAGTAGTTTAAGCTAATTCTGTCTTTTTTTTCTTCTTTTTTTCCTTTTTTGTTTTTTCCAGTTGGAGTGCCTCAAGCTCATTGCCTCTCAGAAATTCACAGACAAGCGCATTGGGTATTTAGGTGCCATGTTGCTGCTGGATGAGAGACAGGATGTCCATCTTCTTATGACCAATTGCATCAAGAAGTAAGGGTACCACCTCTCTCTCCATCAACACATGCTTTGAGGTTTCAGGATCTGGAAGTACACTCCCGACAGTGATATTTTGAGTACTTTAGGTTTTTTCCCTCGTGTTAGAAAACTGGTATCTTCAATTTGTTGTATGCTGTTGACTGTACAAGACTGTTCTAGTATTGTACTGTGTTGGATGATCCTGTCTAACTTCCTTAGAGGGAAGCTTACTGTTACAGAATGGTAGTACGTTTTTCTGGAGGTTATGTTAAGATAAATAAAATCAGGAAGATGGAATGACCACAGTAAACTGTGCAGCCAGTGCAGAAGAGCTCCAGTTGTTGTAAAGAGCTCTCTCCCATTTCTGTAAACTAGTTATCTTCCTGCTTGCAGTAGGAAAGAGACAGATGAGCAGTAATGCAGCACGAATAAAAGTCCATGCAACTTTTAATTATGATTGAATCAGGATGTTTTTATAACACTGTTAAAACTTTGTAGACTGGACTTGCCATCATGTGTCACAGTCATATATATTGCTACAGCCATGTTGTCCTGTGTTTATTTACCTGACTTCTGCTCGGAAGAGTTGTCTGACTTGAGGGATCAAGGCTGTGTATTCTCCTTTCTTTTTAAGGTTGGCCTAATGATCCTGATGAATGGTTTTCCTTGGAAGCAAGGCAGTAGTGGGATGTGCTGTCTGCTTGGCATCTTGCTGAAATCAGACAAGAGGGGATGGGAAATTTTTTGTCGTGTTTTTTTTTTACTTTTCTCAGTAAAATGCTGTTAAACTGGGACTGTTTTACATTATAATTTAGTAGATCATGATTGGTGCATTTCTAATAACACTCCTTTTCAAGGTGGGTGGGAGCAGGAATGGAACAACTGGGTTCTAGTTGATTTATGCAAATGCCTGCTTGGTTGTGCGTGGTGTGTCTGCTTTTATTATTATTTACTTTTAGAACATAAACCTCCCAGATATTAGCAAGTAAAGTATTGATCTCCAGTTAGGCTGTGGCCTCAAAGTGCTTGGGAAGAAACTTGACAAAATTGCAGGCCTGAGGATCTGCTAACTTTGGACTTAGTGTCCAGGGGAGAAGAGGCATTTGGCTAATGATTTTTTCATTGAAATGTCGTAACTGTGAGGCTCTTCCATTAGAACTAGGCTGCTAAGTCAACACCTCTTTTGATTGTTTATGCTAAAATGAAATTGTGTGGTAAAGTTATAGTGACTTTGAACTCGAAATGGGTCAGACCGAAGCTGAGCAAAACTGGTGGGCAGCTTCCCACCACCTCAGTGGGTTGTTTATTGCTTTCTCCTTTGGCTTCTGTATCTACCACTTTGTCTTGCTTTTATCTAGACATTAAGGTATTTGATTTGCGGCACTGTCTTTCATTATTTTATCGCAAGACCTAGATTTTTTGATACGAAAAATGCAAGCATCCTTGTGAGGTACATACATGCAATATATAGCTGTCAAAAATTTGTTAAAGGAAGGAAACCAAAAAACAACCCATTTAGTGGCATGTGCTATCTGTTCCTTCATCTGCATGTTGCCATAGCTGCTTGATGTTACAACGAGAATACTGTCTCCTGCTTTTCTGCACGTTGTGCGCATTTGGTTACATACCACTTGTTTCCCCTGCTCTCCTGTCCACACACGCACCAGCTCCCTTCGCCTCCCAAACCAGAAACCTTGTTTTCACTTTCTTCTGCGTTGAATCCTGAATACCGTGGCGACATGAGTACCAAATATACTGATGGAAAAGTTTAAAGGCTATTGGGATTGCCATGTGGAAGCTATATTGTTTTGTACTTGGTGTGACATTGGTAGCTGGATAGCATCTGCTGTTACGTGGTTTAACTTTAATAAGAATTGACTGCTTTTTACAACTTTCTTAGGCATATGAATGAATAGTTTGGATTGCTAAACAAAATTCCTGTATGGATTAATTTCAAGGTGTGCGAACGGTGGGGTTTTTGGTTTTCTGTCAAGATAGAGGATATTTTTACATAGATGTTTATATATTGTTTGGTTTATAAATGCAGAAGCTAAAGCCTATCCTATACCATGTATAAACTGGGACAACCCACAGGGTCACTGCAGGACTGTACTTCATGTTAAGTTCTTTTCTGCACGAAAGTTCCAAAATACAACATTTTGGCTTTACTTTAGAAATTTAATGCAATTCTGTGTGGTCTTCCTTCTTCCCAGCTCAATCCCTTGATACCCACCTAATAGTTTTAACCAAATAATTTATTCTGATAATTCTAAGGATCCTAAGTAGAAGTGGTAGCAAGCCCTGTGGTACATACACTCAAAGCTGCTATTGCTCTCCTAATGCATGCTCCCAAATGCTGAGAATCTGAAGAGTTCTGGGCCATTAGATGACTGTAGATGTAGATGCCTTTTCTTGTGTGTTCAGGTTCTCTGTGTGCATGCTGATTGGCTTTTTTTTTTTTGTTCTCCTTTACAGTGACCTTAATCACAGCACGCAATATGTGCAGGGGCTGGCACTCTGCACTCTTGGCTGCATGGGCTCCTCAGAAATGTGCAGAGACCTTGCAGGAGAGGTGGAAAAGCTCCTCAAAACTTCCAACTCCTATCTTAGGAAGAAGGTATTTCAGGAAACCTTTGAATACTTTGTTACGGGTTAAAACTCAAGATTGACTGGATACTTTGCTAATATCTGGAATACTAGATGGCTTGGATCACACTAGCTGAGTATTTTCCCAGTGTGCAAGACAGAGTTCAAAACTCCCTGTCTATCTGTAGCAGGAATGTGTGTAAGCCTCTAAAAGACAAGCCTCCAACAGGTGAGGCAGTTGTTTCTCTTTTGATACTCCCTACCTTAATGTTACGGTAATGTGAACCTGCCCATTCATACATTAACCCCAAACTTCTGGTCACCAGTTTCATTTCTATATCTTCTCAAATAACTCCAGAGAAACTTTGACCATTAACAGTGGAGGCTGATGTATGAAGATTTCACCCTGTTTCATCTCTTCTATTGATGATGATGACAGTAGTATGTGAGATAGAAAGGTTAAGGGCTTGAAACAGGCAAATAATTATAAATTGTCTTGTTTCCATAGCAAGCGTGCCGTAGCATCTGCGAAGTGCAATCACCCTTCTTCTTTTAAATTTATTTCATTGTTAAGTCTTGGGGGAGGGTGGGATGCAGTAAGATTTAGGAAGAGATGCATTGTTTCTTCTTTGTCTAGTGTTGGATCTAGAGAGAGATTGGAGAGAAAGCAATGCTGAGAGGTGTTGCTGTATTCAGGGAAGAGGCCCTCAGTGCACTTGATTCTCAAGCAGCTGCAAAGAATAGTGTCTCCTCTTGCTTCTGTACCCTAGAAGCAGGCAATTTTTTTGCAGTGTACTTTTGTTTTTCATAAGACCCATCACCTGCAGGAGGAAGCTATTTCGTGGGGAAGGAGAGGATATTCAGGGGAAAGAAAATGGGCCATAAATTTGACGTAAAATTTCATTATTTGCTTCCAGTGCATTATCCCCTCCCTAGCAACAGGAAGACAGACTGAAGCAGCCATATTAAAAGCAGAGCTGTCTTGCAGTTAATATAGCTTCTGAACTGAATAATGTAAAAATGAACCATTGCTAGTGGGAGTATTCTAGTGGGAGTATTACTTTGTAGTTCAGTGTCCTCCCCTTCCCCCGCTTGTGGTAGTTTTATTGAACTATTCTCTGTGATGCTGTTTAGTATCACTTATAGTAGAGAGATGGAAAAATGTACCATAAACTTTTCAGGCCTTTGTATATAATGAAATTCGTGATAATTCCCACTGTGCTAAGTGTTCTCAGAACGTGTATTGTTGTCATTACAGTATGTACTAATAGAGCTGTTTTTCCTATACAGGCAGCATTGTGTGCTGTTCATGTCATTAGAAAGGTGCCTGAACTCATGGAGATGTTCCTGCCAGCCACCAAAAACTTGCTGAATGAGAAGAACCACGGTAGTATCTTAAACTCTACTTAGCAAGGCTATGCTATTCTTTGCAGGATGGTGCACTTGCTACCTAAGCTTTTTGTATGGAAGGAACTATTGAGGTGTATTTGTATGATTTGTTTCTTCCCATTTCTATGCAGTGAAAGCAAATGTCATTCAGAAGGAAGGGGTGTATATGACTCAGCAGGACTTTTACATGACATAGATGACAGAAGGAACTCTTTCACTGTTTTTTTGATATACTTCAGAGTGGGTGGAATGGGAAGGTTTGTGATTTTTACCAAATAACATTGCCTTAAAGAGACTCCACAGTGCACTTTGTAGGGTTTGGGTTTTTTTTTTTTGGTCTTTTGTTAGCATAGGTTTCTCTGACATCATTTTGGCAGGCATTCTGAGGACTGAGATACCTACATCACTGTCAGGAAAGAGTCTTTCTTCAGAGCTGTTTTTCATCAGAACTATATCATAAAACAGATTTTCACTTTAGTGATCCTTTGCAAGATTATTCCATTTTAATGCATTTTCTTGCACAAGTGCTTCTAGAAGATTATTTGAAGAGAAATACTAGTATTAACAATACGACTAATTTGTATCAAGCTTAGTACTCATTTCCCAAAGTCTTAGTCCTGTGCCACATCTGCAATGAGTATATGCCTTAAAAAAGTAAGTGGATGTGCTAGGAGTTCTACAGTAGATGTTTGCAGTGCTGAAAACTCATTACAGGGAGAAGTTCTGTCTCAAGACAGTAGTTGTAAGTGCAACAGTACTAATGGGCCACAGTACCTTCCCAAGGAGCTATTGTTTGCTTTTTTTCTTTTTTCTTTTTTATCTTTTCTTTTTTTCTGCATGTGTTGTAAACCTTTGAGGGCACAGGACAGTTTACATGTAGAATGTGGTCCATGTGTGTGCAGCTAGTTTATCTTGATTCAAAATGTGATGATCAGAACATTTACACCAGGCACTGCTTCAAATAGGCAATGGTCTGTCAGACTCTTTGTCAGTAAGCGATGCCTACATGATCCATCTTGGTAGCATGTGATCCTCAATCTTTATCATATGCAAACTTGAAAAGCTGAGAGCTGTTCTGTTCTCTGTGTTCCCTCTTTAAAGATGGGAATGTTCGTCTTCAAGCCTTGGCCCAGCAGAGAATTGGGTCTAGGTTCACCTGAATTTAAGAACCGGATCATCCTTTCTGCTTTCCTCCTCCTTAAAAATCAGTATCTTGTTTCCAGCGGCCTTAGCTGTGAGCTTTGTGTTGAGTTTTCTGTGAAGCAGCCTCTTGGGAGGTCTTGGTGATAAGTAAGCAGTGTTGGTGTTAAGACAACTGTGACACAAGCTTTACAGATAGATATTTATGTACTTAAAAACAGATTTTGGATAGAACCTGCGATAGGTCAGAAAGCTGCATAGTTTGTGGAATATAAATGTCTTCTCTGTAGAAAATGTTGCTTATTAAGCAGCTTCTAGTCTCTGAGTCGGGAGCTCTCCATTAGCAGCTACAGAAAATGAGTAACTGAAAGTTAGCATCTGAGAAGGATTGCTGTTACAGCTGAATGCAGATGTCAAATAATGCTTGCTGATGAAGTTTCATGCTTTACGAGGTTGTATCTCACTAACAAATTATTTAGCATTGACATCTAGTTAAATGGTTTGTAAATTCAATGCCTTTTCTATTTTCAGGGACACTTTGACTGGGTTTCGTTAAGGCAGGGCACACAGCAGGTGGCTGTGAATGCACAGACACTGGCCTGGCCAAGCGGTCTGTTGTAGTCTCTTTCTAGACTGACCTCTGAGACCTTCTGAGGAATGCCCAATTCAGGTCACATAAGGTTGGCTAGGGTACCCAAATCGGAAGAGAAAATCAGGAAGCATGAGGAACACAACACCTACAATGCTATTAACACATACTGTCCTTCTGGAGTATTACGTTTTTGTAGAATCATAAGATGGTTTAAGTTGGAAGGCACCTTGAAGATCATCTAGTCCAAATATGTCTGTTGCCATCTGACTGTATATTTAGTGTGCAAGTTTATGCAAAGTCCATTTTTTCTCCTCCTTTGGCCTTTAGTTGCAGCTTTAAGACATGAGCACATTGCTATTTGCTTTTCCTTGGGCAGAGCTGCAAGTGCAAATGTATTGTGGGGTAGATATGTTGGATTCAAGAATAATTTTTTTTTAATTATTTTCTGTTATTTCCTTATGATCTTTTTCACATATCTGGAGCCAATGAAATTGTTAAATGTAGATACTTTTTCTTCCCCCCCTCACCTTTAGGTGTTCTTCACACATCAGTTGTCCTCCTCACAGAGATGTGTGAGAGAAGCCCAGACATGCTTGCACACTTTAGAAAGGTAAGTGTGAACTAATACCTTTGCAGAGTTAATATTCATGGGTTGGGTTTTTTTTTTGTTTTTCTTACCAATGCATCCTCTTAGTCTCCCTAGTGAAAGCAGTGTGCATGTCTTTTAATAAAATCCTTAAAACTATTTGGGTGAAGAATTTAATGATACTGTGTGCTTGTTATAATTTTTTTTAATAATTAAATGCAGGAATTTTGTGTATATCTAGCTCAAATCCCCTTCAATAAGTGGGTAAGATATAAAACATCAGTTTTAAGACTAGCAGTATGAAACTCATCCTAAAGTTGGATTTAAAGTGTCCTCTTTGATGTTCCCTTAGGCGTTTTTTCCACTGTTTGTAGGTAATTGCATACTGACATTGACATCACAAATGTATTAAACATGAAGAGGCAAAGATGAAAACCTGAGGCTTATACCAACACCTGAATGCCTTAACCACAACCACACAATTTGATAAAGTCAGGTCAAAAATACCAATGGAAGTTCTAGTTCTGTAGATACCTTATCTCTGGTGCATGCTATATTACACCATTTTAATTTAAGGGTTTGAGATTCAAAGTCACTCTCCCTGCTCTGGTTAGGAGTGTTTTCTTCTCCTCCTGCCTTCCCCTAGCATAGACTTATGCTTTTTGCTGTAATTTGCTGTGTGCAATATTATTGCCATATGAAAGACTACCAGTAGGAGGGCATCTGAAAATTTCATTGATTATGTCATTCTGGGTTCTTGGTCAAAGAAGGAGAAGTTGAACAAAGCTGGTAGAGCAGAACTGGCTGTTTGCTCCTCTGAAAGTCGTAAAGGTGCTTATTTATTTGCATGCCCAGTTTACTGTTCTTCCTTGGCTTGTCTATATCATTAGGGATTTCAAACAGTATATGCTTTGATGCATCCTACCATTTTGGCATGCATCTTCCCTGCCTCGTATATGTGAAAGCAGGAATGAAAGTGGGACTGGAGTCATCTTGAAGGTAGCCATCCCTGCTACTAATTGCTCAGTTAAGATGATAGTCATGGGGAAAGAAAGCAGAGCTGAGTCCACAAAATTTAGGTACTGGGTACATTATTTTCTAGCTATTTCTTGTAGTTGTTTATGCTGTGAATGGTATAACATTGATGTGTCCCTAATGCCTGCTTCGTCTGTTTTGTCCCTTTTGTCTGTTTGGAATCCTGCTGTGTGTTAGAATGAAAAGGTAAGAATTAATTCTTCTAGATGGTGCATGCTTGCATTGAATCTGTAGATGTTTGTCTGTTGTGAGGCAGTGCCTCTTAATGTCACATTTGTGATTGATGCCATATGCTTAGATCAATTATACTTTCCTAATGCTTTTTGTATGCTGGTCTTGTCTTGTCACTAAAGCCCTATACCCATGGCAGCCCTGAAACTCAGTTGTGGCCTTCTTCAAACAGGAGCCTGCTTTCCTCAAGCTCCCGCATTTGAGGAATACTTTAGGGATTATTGTTGTTTTTTTTTTGTGCCCAATCAAACTGAAGCCCTGGGCTTTCTTCTTATCACAAACTGAGCTTGTGTTTTGCTTGAATCATTTGGGTGACTCCCAAAATGGAGCAGGAGAGACAGTTACTTAGCCACCACTAAGTCTGTTTACTGTGCTGCAAAGAGCTACTGAGTACAGCTGCATTGCTGATATTTTTCATGGATGTAATTTGACTACAGAAGATTGAGGGGGTGGCCCTCAACCGATCTCCACGGCTGTAATGTTTCCCTTTGTTTGTCCTGTCCCCAGTCCTGATAACTCTTGCATGTTAGAAGGCAAAGAAAATGTTAATCAGGGTTTCAGGAATGCTCCAGCAGGTCACTCCCCTTGTCTGTTACTCTCTTGAGGGAAGATGTTGCAGCATCCTTTGGTTTCCTCTTTAAGGCAGATAATAGGAAATTCATGGTTCCTTCTTTTTGTGCGTTTTATGAAACACGTTTTCAGAGTGTGTAATTCCTGAAGAGTGAAGGTAGGAATAAAGAGAGATGATGAGAAAATTCAGTTGGTTTTCTTCTTGCACTGTACCACAAATATACAGGACTTTAGTCGAGAAAACATTGCCTGTTTAGTATGTCCGAAGGCAGCGGTTGTGCTCTATAAGTTACATTGTGGTTTTAGCACCTCCTGTTACTATCTGTCCTGAATCTGAAGCACCATCTTGATTTGATGTTGTCGGAAGTGGCAATTTTACTATAAGCAATCTCTGAGTAAAAGCTTAGTGTGAATTTAATCCCTGACTTGTAGTAGACATACATGAATGCAGGTGCAGCCCTTCTCAAGGATGGGAAAATTTGTAAAGTCTTAGGGTGAATCATTGGGAAGGGTTTTGTAGAGAACATTTTGATAAACTGTAATTGTCATGCATGAGAGGATGATGCTGCCCTGGTGCTAGCCGTGCATCAGGAATGAAATATCCAATGAGTGCAGGTACTGTGATACCTCTGTCTAGTATGTCACGTCATCTCCAGCCAGTGTCTGGATTATTTTAATAATCCCGGGACTGAGAGGGATAGAAGAAACTTTCTGTGGAAGGAATAAAGCTTGTAGAGATCTACATCTCTACGTCATCCACCAGGAGTGATTTTTCTCTTACAATTCAATGACAATCAATACTGTTTCTGTCTTTCAACCTTAAGATTTTTCATAAGATGTGTTGGAAATGAGCTTCCGTCTCATCCCTGTGACTATTTTGTTACATACAGCTGCTATGAAGGTTTATGGAGTTAAATAGCAAGTTTGTCATAGCTTTAATGATTAGCTCATTTGCCGTATTGTGTCTTAAATTGGTTACTTGCTTGGAATGTGTGAGATGCTATGGAGAAATTCTATTATGGTTCCTCGGTGCTGCCCTGACAGATGGAGCGCATTGCTAGAGATGCCCAAGATGTGGAGGGAGTTGAACCAAATGTTTGCAAATAGGTAGCATTTCTTCAGAGCCATGTACAAGTCTTGAAAGTTAACTTATTCCTGTAGGTAGACGTCTACTGGGAGACCAGTGCCATCAACATCTGAGGAATCTGAACTGATTCTGAAAGTTGTTTTTTTGGTTTTTTACCCCATTAGTTGGAAAGAAACTTTAAAACATGAACAGTATAAGTTGATACAATTTTGTGCTCCTGAATCTGGCATGGTAGCAGTGCTTCCATCAGTTTCTCTGCTATTATGCAGAACCCTTCTAACAGTAGTGTAGCAAAGAATTTGGTCAGTTTGGTGTTGCTGTTCTTGCCCAAGAAGTTTAGGGTGAAGAGGAGGACAAGAGGCCCTGGAGTTATATGTAGGGAAGAAGTAGTCTATCAGTAGAGCCCTGGGGGAAGGCTGAAGGGAAGTCCATTCTCTGCCCTATTTGGAAACTCTTGGAGAAGCAGCAGATCACAAAGCCTTTCTTTCTGGAAGTTAAGTTGGATGCAGTGTCAAACTTGAAGGAATTCATAACAATTTACTCCAATCATAGCAGTAGGGTACTTGAAAAGATCGAAACTCTTGGCTATGCCTGATGCTTCTATGGAGATGTATGCTAAAAATGAGTCAGGAGCTAACGTAAAGCCCCCAAGCGAAGTCCTGGAATTATACCATTTTAATAGTCCCAACACATCCTCTTTTCACCAAGAGAGGAATTTAAGTTGGTTTTTAGTCTCAGGTCTCAACTGCCAAGCTCTTGCTGATTTAGTAATTTAAAGATACAATGTGGTACTCAGGTCCCAACTTAACTGTTTCTAGTTGTGTCCTGGCTAAGCTGTAGGTGTTCATACAACAGCAGGTCTAGGTGTGGAGGTTGAACTTTGTGATAGAATCTGTAGACTGACTTGCTTTCAAATACAAGATTTGTTCTTGAACGTGTACTTCAAAGCTGGTGGGGGGAACAACAACCTAATAGGACAACTGTCTTCTTCACAGCTTGTTCCCCAATTAGTTCGTATTCTGAAGAACCTTATCATGTCTGGATATTCACCAGAGCATGATGTGTCTGGGATCAGTGACCCCTTTTTGCAGGTAAGAACTGATGCAAACAATCATTGATAGCTTTAATTCTAGTACTGTGTTTTGAGACTTGGGTATGATGAGGTAGTTACCTCAGGGCACATGTGCCAATTGTAAGATTTTCTGTCTGTTAGAGCTAATCGTGCAAATGCTCTTCATCTACCGTCATGAAAGACACCTGCCTTAGTTTAAACAGCAGTTATAGTGCTTTATCATATTATGTGAAGTTGTGACAAAAGGAAGAGGAAGTAACAAGTGTTGGTCTTACAAGGCTGTGCCTAGTGGGTAGTGGGGGTGCTCTTAACAGTTCTGGCTAGTGGGAAGAAAATGGGCACAGCATAAGCCTATTCTTGTTTGTAAAGGTCTTATTAAGGATAAGCATTTTGCTTGGGAGTGGAAATCAGCAGCTTGTTTTGCTTTTTTGGCCATTCCTCAGGAAGTGTACTGGGCATTTCGTGGTCCGCTTGTAAAACACTGCCATCCAATGAAATTTTGTTTGCTTTATTTTGTCAAATAGGTACGAATCCTGCGGTTACTAAGAATTTTAGGGCGAAATGATGATGATTCTAGTGAAGCAATGAATGATATACTTGCACAGGTGAGGTCTACAAAGTTGATGAGCAGCTTAAACTTTCTCTTTTGGTTTCTTAAAAATTTGGATTCAGCAGCACTGGTGCTGGGTGGCACCTGGATACAGCTGCTTGCTATGCTGTGTTGAATTTTGCTATAAGAGACACATGTTCATAGGTGTGACGCTTCTTTGTTAGGGACTGGGTAGTTTCACTGCCTGTTCTGCAGAACAGAACAAAAGGGAATCTGGTTTGGATGTGTTGGAGTCACTAATTTTGTTTCTTTTCTCCAGGTTGCCACCAATACAGAAACAAGTAAAAACGTGGGAAATGCCATTCTCTATGAAACTGTGCTGACTATTATGGACATAAAATCTGAGAGTGGACTGAGAGTAAGTTACCTTTGCTGTGAC
>VXAK01018200.1:166965-189439 GCA_013399435.1 Arenaria interpres | reverse complement strand
TTTTTTTTTTTTTTCCTGGGCCTATATTAGAGTAATTTATGTAGAGGACATGAAGTGAAGTTGTTCACCCAAGCATAGCTCTGCAGCTGCCTCTAGATTAGATTGTAGCCTCTTCAGAAAGTGGTGTTTGTGTTTTTCATAAAAATAACAAAAAAAAAAAAAGTGCAAAACTTCCTGCAGACTGTTCCCTTGAGTGCAGGAGAGAGCTTGTGCTGTGTTTGTCTTAGCTTTTCCTCTGCTTAGTCAGCTTTTAGAGTTCTTTATGTTGTGCTTTTGGCCAAGAACTGCAATGGTAATTTTGACATATTGCCTTTAAAATCATCTTGAAACAATGAAGATGACCAGGAGCCTTTTTTGATCACTGACTTTCCCTACCTCTTTCTGCAGGTGTTAGCCATTAACATCCTAGGCCGTTTCTTATTAAACAACGACAAAAATATTAGGTAAGTTGTATGAAGTGTGTTTTGGCAACACCCAGTTTAAAATGTGTGAGAAACAATTACACAAAGATCATGCTGAAGCAGAACTTTCCAGGAGACCACATTGGGAAGTAGTGTTGTTGGGGTTAGTGTGACTGTCTGGCTTTCTTTCTTCCTTGGTGCATTCTTTACTCTGTGAAAATCTTAACTGTGGCCCTGCCCTTCTTAGTTGATGAGTCTGGGTTTATGTTCTAATTCTTAACATGTGATTTCTTAATCTAGTCAAGTGGGGTTTTTTTTCTGATAAGCTGTGAATCTCCTGTCTTGTCCCAGCTGGTCTGTGGTGATATTGAAATCAGAGTTGGCATTGGAGATATGACAAATTAGGCAAAGACTGTAGTTTTTCTGATTGTGTGCTATTGTCAACAAGGAAGCTTGGTTGTGCTTTGGTCACTATGAATCTGGAAATGGAATTGTCACAACTGTTAGAATGAAGTCCCATCTCTAGGCATTTTGATTGCAAATCATGGTGTAGGTAGAAGACTCCAGATTTGGGAATTGCAACTCAAGCTACTCTGAGTGTGTGAGGTCTAATCTTTAATTGCCTTGTCTTTTCAAAATGTTTGTGAAGACTGGACACCTGACATGAGCCCAGGTATCGGGACAGGTGCTTGTCCAGGCAGCAGGATGTCGTTAGGCACGTTACAGTTCAGTATGGTAATTCGCCTTTGAGTCCCCTGTAAGATTCCTATTTATTACTGAGTGCAAGAGAACCTTGTTCTGTTGTAAAGTAAGACTAAGTTTTGGGGGATGTGTGTGTCTGTGCATAGAAATTAAATGCCTACTGTCAACTATTTATTACTGTATGTCCTTATCCCAGATATGTAGCTTTGACATCATTGTTGAAAACTGTGCAGACAGACCATAATGCAGTACAGCGGCATAGAAGCACGATTGTGGACTGCTTGAAGGATCTGGATGTCTCCATTAAAAGGTAATTGAAATGTCATCAAAATAGACTCAAGCTTGACAGCATATGGAAAGTGAGCGGGGTGTAGGGAAAAACGTCAATAATCTTAGGGAACTGTGAGACTTCATACTTCAAAGAAGGTAATGAAGATGTGCAGCCATGTTCTTGGGGAAGCTGCTTTTACATTTTATGCTTCTTGGATTAGAAAAAAATGTTTTTATGTTTGTCTGAATTTTTCCAAAACGGAGTCTCAGTGGAGATCAGATTGTGTTCACAACAAGATGGAAAGCCTCCGTAATGTGTGATCCTAATCAAAGCTGTTTGGACATGCTCCTTATTGGTTTTCTTTCCCAGACGAACAGGCAGTGCTATGTTGTCTTGAAGCAGTGTTAAGCCATCCAAATAATGTATTCTAGATTAAATTTGATTAGGCAATGGCAGAATTCAGACTTACTTGATTGTTCAAATAATTTGTTTACAAACCATGTCCTGTCATGCATTCTTGGTGTTCATTTCTCATTTAAATAGCGGTGTGTGGCTACTTCTCTAGGGCAATGGGAGAGCTTGCAGCCTCACTTCTTACTACAGGGAGACTTTCTTCTGATACTCAGTTTAAACTTCTTCCTCTGTTTCTTCTCATTACTTCAGTAATGATTGAATAACTCTCTCCTCTTTCTGTCAGACACTAATGCTCTTGAATTGTTTGATCTCACTTTTGCCCAACCTATATGGAATACTGCTCTTAGTCTTCTAACTTGCGTCTTTCAGCCTGTTGATTGCTTGCTGTTTCTTTCAGAACTCTCTTCCTCATCATTACTCTTTTTGTAACGGGTGGCCTGAGTCAGTGCAGCACACGACATGTCAATGATGGGGACAGTTGCATCCCTGCTGGCATCTTGTGGAATCTCTCTGCTGCAAGCCAAAATTTCATTGAGCTCTCATCACTAACGTACTTCCAAAATTGCTCAACCTCTTTTTTTCCATGTTGTCAAACTGATAATCCATACATACTTGTTCTGATAGGTGTTCTTAAATTCATACCCATACTTGAATCAGTCCTATATTTTTAACAGCACTGCTCAGTCTAGTATGTACAGAATAAGAAATTTGATCTGTCTCGCTTCTGAAACTTAGTTTTAACTGTTATGTCCTGGGTGTCATGTAATCTATTTTTACAGTTGCAATTTATCCCAAAACACAAATTTGTATCTTATATGCTGAGCAAGTCCGGCTGTTGTTGCTGTTTCATGCCAGAGCCAGCGTTGAGGCTTGGTTGTGGAATAGCAAAGCTTCAGCTTGGTTTTGGATAGAAGGCAACAAAAGCAACAAAACATAGGTATGCTGCAAATGACAGAGCTTCATGTCTGAGTGCTGTTGGAGGATGAAGCCTTTGAGTGATCCATCAGCAGAGCATGATATTGCCGTGCTGACACTCGTGCTGCTGACAATGCACTGTCTTCATTGAAGCAATATATTGACTGGCCGTCGGAGTCCCCAGGTAGCAGGTTTCAAGGGCTGGGATATGAGAGAAAGGCACAATACCTGGGTTTGGTTATCTGAAGTGTGGCCTGTGGTCGTCATCCTTGAACTGTTGCAGTGCATCTCTGGTCCACATAGTATAATCCAGAATGGCTTTGCCATTTATTTCAAGTCTTTTTGTCTGTCTGCTTAATACGATTAAGCTACATGATTAGAACTTCATGACGGAGATGAGCCATGTAATATGGTTGAAGGTAAGCAATATATGTTGCAATAAAGGCCTGGTATTAAGATTGCAGAGTACCTCTGTGCACCCGCAGTATTGATATATCTGCTATAATGGGACTGAAAAGTTAAACATAAACATGGAAGACTTGTAACCCAGTAGGGTTAGGTGTAAGGAGGTGGGAACTAATTGGAGGGGTGAAAACAATTCTAATAATGTTATAGTTCTTCAATCAGCCACAGATCTAGACAACAAAAGGTAACAACTTAGTTATGTATTTCTACTGTAGTTGTGAACACTTCCATGTTATCTAAGTCCTGGGTATTAGTTGGGTAAAAAGCAAAATAACACATTTACAGTTCACAATTCTGTAGAAATCCTTCTTACTACAACAACAACTAGGGAGATACTGAGAAGCAGTGCTGTCTAGATGTTTTCAGATTCTTGAGAGCAAATAGCTTGTGCCCAGTACCATTGGATTGGATAATGTGCCTGGTCTAAATTGTTGGTGTTTCATGAACATTGGGAAAATACTAAGCGATGAGGAAAAAGTAACTGTGTAGTGGTAGGCTGGGAAGCTTGACACTGGAACAAGACAGAATCAGTGGGATTGCTCATGGTTTTGCTGCCAGTAAATATATGAAAGGCTGAGAGCATAAGTTGTGCATCTCAAAATTATGATATTAATGAAAATTGCTGGAGTTAAACACACGTTAAAGTCTTGATCTATTTGAAGAAAGTATACATTACAAAATAGACTTTAGGCCTTTTTGGCCTAATTTTGGACATAACCTGCTGCACAACAAGCAGTAGAAAATCACGGTACATGTGAAGTAGTTCAGCAACTATCCAGATGATTTCAAAAGATAACTGAAATGGAGAAGGAAGCTTTTGATGTGCTGTGAGGATCTCTTGTCTTCTAGTAGGCTATTTCAGTGATGGACAGAGAAAAAAGTTCCTTATAGTATGAAGAGAATGCAACTTGGAGGCTTGGGTTCTGAATTACACCAAAAGCTCAATTTTAAAGAATAGTCAGTGTTGCTTAATGAGACTGTTTTAATGCATTTTAACAAATCTAACTGCCAGTGTTGTACAGAAATCAAGTCACATGTTAAGATAGTAGTCTTCATGCAAAAAATGTTGAAAGAACGGGAGAGTTGTGCTAGTCAGCTACAGAAGCTTCAAGTAGAAGGGCTAAGGACTGGCCTCTGACTTCTCAATGTGTGCAGCAATGAATAGCAGAGCCAGTGCTCTGTCTAGTTGCAGTGTCAGCTTTGGGGGCGGGGGGTGAGTGGGTATTTATTGTCTGCCCATGAACAGGAAAATACTGGTACGTTTAATGTGAAAGGCTGTTCTCACGGGGTTAATCAATATCGCTCTTTTAATTAAAAGGTAAGTCCATTTGAGTAACTGGCTTGAGTGGTGGTGTGGTTTTTTTCACTTCACTAGCTGAAGATACTTTATTGGTTTTCTATCTTTTGCCCTAGGCGTGCAATGGAACTGAGTTTTGCTCTTGTTAATGGGAACAATGTCCGTGGAATGATGAAGGAGTTGCTGTATTTCCTGGATTCCTGTGAACCAGAGTTCAAGGCAGACTGTGCATCTGGAATATTTCTTGCAGCTGAAAAGTATGGGGACAATTTACTTGCTATTAATTTTTTGTACATCCTCAGAATTGAGTATTTTGTGTATTGCACAGCACCCAAGAGATAATATGTTGATCATCTCTTCTCCATTTGCTCATCTTTGTGTGGTTTGTCAGATTTAACCCACTCTGAGGAAGAGGACACACTATGTGTGTCCCATATGGATAGTCCTCATATCACTAAACCAGTCTTAGTATATTAATTTCTGTTGCCCTTTGGAACAGCTATTGTGCTTACATCCTGGCCCTGCTACCCCTCCACACACACGGATTCTCTCTGGTTAGTTGTACAAGTGAGATGGTCTCATGACTGTTGAGCCATTGTAACCAGCAGCTTGACTTTGAAGTATTGAATATGCACGGTACGGCTGTGCTATATTATACAGACTTGCATATTCAGTCAGTTTTCCAATGTCAGCATTAATACAAAGAGTCAAAAAGTGTGAAATGTCTGATGTTTTGTTTTGGGTTGTTTTTTTTTATTTTTGGGGGGTGGTGATGGTGGTGGTGCGTGTTTTGTTGGTGTCTCCCCCTCAGGAAATAACTGAATGGGGAGGTTCTGGTGATGGGTTTCTTGCTGGTGTTGAAGGCTAGCAGTTACTGCTCTAACTTGGTTTTTTAATTCTGTCAGGTATGCTCCTTCCAAACGCTGGCACATAGACACAATTATGAGAGTCTTAACAACGGTAAGTGAAATTGCCTCTTATCTGCCACTACATAAAGATTCTTTAATTCTAAGTAAGTTACTCATCATCAAGTTGGAGATGGCTATAAAGGCTGGCAGATAACAACTGCTACAATACACAGAGAAAGCGTATTTATATTGTAGTGGCCCAAGGCAGCCAGTCAGAAATATGTAAACTCAGTAAATGTGACTTGGTGGTTTTTTAGAAGAAGTGTATGATTTAGAAACACACAAGAACGCAGTGTGTAGCAGAGGTTTTTTTCTACGGCAGTAATCACATGATATTCTAAGTTAGGACAGCTCTTGTGCTGTCTGGGATTCCAATAAACAGTGCTTTCAGGGAGAGCAAGCACAGCCTTAAATGACTTGCAGAGAGAAAGGGATTAAATCAATTTCTTGAAATTATTCCAAGTTGAGTTTATCAAAGCTTTTTTAAAATGAAACTGTATCAACAGCTTTCTAGTTCCTTTTCTTTAGGTTTAATTATTACTCTTCACCTACATTAATTTCTTTATAAACATCACATTTGAGGTGGAACTGGAGTAGTGTTTTGGCAAATGGAAGGGGAGAGATCTTGATAACTTGGATAGGCACTGTGCTCCCTGAGGCAAAGGAGTGGGAAGAGATTTGTTTTGTCAGTATGAGTGTTCAAATTTGAGAAGTTCATCAAGAAGTGAGTCTGGCTTGTGGGCTACTTTGCCACCCTGAAACAAAGAAAACTAGACTACTTTGAACTGAGAGTTGATTTCCATTAGAAGGTTGATTGTGAGAATTGCTCTCAGATTACTTACCTCAATAAAGTAACTTCCTTCTCTTAGCTGCCAGAGAAACCATTTATAAAGCTGTACTCATGAGACTACTTACTGCAGACTCTTACAGATAAACATCCTTTTCAGTTTAGCAGATTTATGAGAACTAACACAGAAAGCTGGCATCAGCCATGTTTGGCTAGATGGGTTCTTACTTAGTTGACCTGATCAGGCTCATTTAACTTCCTTCTTTTTGTATGCTCTGCTCTCAGTGCCAGAGGAGTTCCTAAACAGAACAGGGTTTGAACAGTATACATCTTTCCTTCAGGGCCAAAGCTGTGTGATTGATAGTGTATTGCTCCACATACTTTCCTGGCCTTAAAGTGAGCTTTGTCCTCTGAGCTCCGTGTTCCTGTCCTCTAACCAAAGAGTGATACACAGGCAAGTTCCTGGGTCCTGTGCTTGTTTGGCATAGTCTGGCTTTGAGCAAGCAATTGAGTAAGCTGCATTCTGCCCCCAGGGTGTCTTTTGACTTAAAACCTTCCATTTAACAGAGAAGTTTTCTGTTTTGCTTTTAGTTCCTTCTGTAGCACAAGCTAAGAATCCTCTATCCTCTTGACAATTTCAGGATATCTGTAGTATGGATTTCTCTGGGTATAGTTTAGTTCATTGGGAAAATGTACTGTCCTGTACTTCTACCCGTCTGAGCCTGCTCAAAAACAACCCTAAAGTGCCTGGGAGTGAGGAGGTTGACTTTTATTTCCATGCACATCCAGGTGGCTTTGTGAAGAATATCAGTAAATGCTGGGTGTTACTGAGAAGTCAGATAGTGAAACCTAACAGCTTCTGTTTGTCTCTTGAATACATGATTGTTCTTGCAGGCAGGAAGTTATGTTCGTGATGATGCTGTTCCCAATCTGATTCAGCTAATAACTAATAGCGTGGAGATGCATGCCTACACTGTGCAGAGACTCTACAAAGCCATCCTTGGTGATTACTCCCAGGTAATACCAAATGCGACCAGCTTTAGTTTCCTTGTTGTACTGTAATAAGCATGTTTAATAAGCATCTCAAGATAAGTCAGCATCACACTGTCTAGCTACAAGGGGCAGATCTGCAGGGGATGTGTGTCTTCTGTAAGTTCATGTTCTTTTTACTTTCTCTAATTCTTTTAGGGAATTCTTGATTGAATCATGAATTCCTATTTCTTCTGCTGTGGAGAACTTCTTTGGTTGGAAGGAGGGCTAAACATGCTCTGGGAAATGGTGATGGCTTAATTTGTCATACAGATGTCCATTTATCTCTGAGGCGTCTGATTTTTCTTCTTCTAACAGCAACCCCTGGTGCAAGTGGCCTCTTGGTGCATAGGAGAGTATGGAGATCTTCTAGTGTCTGGTCAGTGTGAAGAGGAGGAACCAATACAGGTATAGCTTGGGAAGGAACAACTGTGTTACCTGTCTGAGGCTGGAGCTGCTTGATGCTGGCTATGTGAGGGGAATGCTTGCAGCAGATACTTGGTGTCCATGGCGGTGATGGACCCTGGACAGGAATCTCCTTCCCATGCTACAGGCGTGGGCTGTGTAAACACTCGCTGTGAGGAGTGCAGTTAGAATTGGCAGAGCGGTGTGGTTTCAGTGCTAACCTGGCTTGCAGGGGTATCTGCTAGAGTCTGAGCTGTATGTTTCAGCAATAAACCTACTCTTCAATGTGTGGAACAGGAACTGTATTTTAAAACTAATATCATAAGATCTTCACTTTGATGCATCTGTCTCGTACACTCTGGACATACGCTACAGGCTCACAGAGTTGGCAGGAGATAGGACATGGCCATTAAACAATAGGCAGGTTTTTACAGTCTGGAAAGGTTTGTGGCAAAGCTTCCTTCTGTCTCAGCCTAACTTTTCTGTACCTTTTCAGGTAACAGAGGATGAAGTTCTTGATATTTTAGAAAGCGTCCTGATATCTAATATGTCTGCATCTGTTACACGAGGCTATGCTCTCACTGCCATCATGAAGCTTTCCACAAGGTTCACCTGCACTGTCAAGTGAGTTCTCACTGATGATGTACTGCAGAGGGCTTTGTTGCAAATACGCTGGCATCAGTTGTCTTTGGTAGGAATATTCCTTGGACCATATCTGCTTCGATGGTTTACAAGAGTCGTCTTGTTATTTCTTTGCTTTTACAGTCCTTCTGTGCTTGTGGGGTGGAAGACTTCCACTGATTAGTACTATCTTCTCTGTGGATGTCTTTCACTGTGTAGGGACTTAATCTACATTGCTGTCAGTTAAAAACCACATTATGGGGAAAATAAGTCCTTACTTTCTGTGGACGGTTCTTTCCAGTTGATGGAGAAAAAAATAGCCTTGTTTCCTGCTGATGGCTTCTCAGTGTGGGTAGTTGAGCTTTCTTAATACGTACCTTGTGGTGGTATATTAATCACCTGCTGATGCTGTTGTGGAGGTGCAGTTCAAAAATGGATGTTGCATAGTTACTCCAGATAAGCAGCAGTGACTGCTGTTTTAAATGAGTTACGTAGGGCACCTGTTGAGCAGGTGCCAGATACTGTCTTCTGGATGACACATACTAACCCCTTGCTTATTGCTGCTAATTCCATGGTGTGTTGTTTTTTGTTTCCCCCTGCCCCCACACAGTCGCATCAAGAAGGTAGTTTCCATTTATGGCAGCAGCATTGATGTGGAGCTACAGCAGAGGGCAGTGGAATATAATGCACTTTTCAAGAAATATGATCACATGAGGTAAGTGCTGATGAGTTTTGGTGTTTGGAAAGGATCGTTATAATCTACTCTGATCTCCTGTGTACCACACTTTGTGCTTTGAGAGCTTTGTCTGGTGATTTTGGTAGGATTACAGAGGAACTAGAATCCCTTCCTCATCTATAGGGTTAGTGAGTGTTTTAAGAACTTAACATATCCTGGGGGATTGTTGTGTGATCAAAAACTTCTTCTGCCAAAATATTTGCCCTGCTTTAAGCTCAAACTTGACTAAATTTTACATCTAGGTGTTGAATCTTAAACTTGCTGGCTGAGTGTTTGCAGGTAGCATTTACCATGCTAGCATTACCACAGTCACTAGGTTCAAACTCATTTTAAAATGTCTTTGGAATAAACACGCAGAGATGCATTGACCTCGCCTCCTAAGTTGTGCTCTGAACTTGAGGTAATTCTTCCAACTGTTAATACTTTTCAGTTTTACAGAACATCATTATAACTTACTGTATCTTCTTGTAGTATCTGTTTAAAATCTCAAATTGTGCATGCAAAGGCGTGCTGTTTCACTGCACCACTCGGCATCCCTGTTTTACAATTAGTAAGCATGTTGAACTCCTTACACCTTGTCATTGAGAGATCCCTATACATCATCGCTTTGCTCAAGTCATTGTTTCTTCATGAGAAAGATAAAACCTTGCTTTGTTGCAACCTAAAGCTGTAGTTCTTTACAGAATAGCCATTAATCTGCTGTGTGCAATAGTTAATTGTTGATACATAGAAGCACCACAGATTTTCCTCAGTGAGGCTCATAAGATTGGAGGTCTTCTGGGGATTAACTTCATCCACCCTTGAAAAGTTTCCATAAGATTCCATTTTAGAGTGTAGATGAGAGGACAGAGAGAAAATGGGTGCCCCTAGACTAAATCATTTCTGTGTTTGTAGGGGCCTCCAAACCTTGTTACGATGGCTCTTCACAATCACCTCTTTCCATAGGGACTATTCACTATGCGTAACATCGTTGTGATTTACTCTTCTCCCATGGGATCTATGCAGCAGCTCAAAATGTTCTCGGAAAAGTCATGTTAATGAGCTAGGTCATGTCAGCTCCCTAGGTCTTCACATAAAGCCTTATCAATGACTTGAGAAAAATCTTGCATGAGAGGCTTTTGACCTGAATTGACCACTGCAGACAACACTGTCTGGCGATCAGTTGGCTTTTAATCAGATGGCAGTATATGCTATTCATAGTTTTGGGAAGTGCTGCACTTCAGGGAGAACAATGTGTGAACTTTATTCATTTTTACAAGAAAGCATCTTATGTTTTTCCCCCAGTATATTCCAGTGTCCATAACAGTGTAAAGGTCAATGTTTAATAGCTTCTACTGATTAAGACTTCATTTATGGTCAAAAAAATGTGGCACATTGTTGGGTTTATTGGCGCTGGAACAGTTTTTCAGTCTGAAAGATTGAAAAGCAGTGTGGCTTATCCCTATTACATGCAGCGCTTTACAGCTTGATCTCCAAGGGTAATGGCCTTTGTCGTATTGCAGACTAGTTGTCCCTATACAGGTTTTCCTAGTTCTTTGGTTTGATGTCAGGATTCTGGATCCCCTGCCTCTTCTTCAGTCTCTATCATTTCAGGAGGGTACTCCCAAGGGCTGAATTTCATCTCTTTGAAAATTTAGTTTGGCTAAATGAGAGCATGATGATTTGTTTTTCCAACTTTGTTACCTGTTCTAAGTTGTCGGCCCTTCTGCAAAGAAAAGTCAAATGATCTGACTTTGACTCAACTGCATGTGGAACAGAGCAGTCAAGTGTCCCATGTCTGCAGTTAATTCACCATTGCTCAGTCATTTAATCTTTGTTTTGGATTTGTTATCCTAGCCCCACAGTGGAAACTGTGAAGTTCTAGGGGAAGACATGAAGCAGGAGGGCTTGTTTGGCTTTCAGCTGTCAACTAGTGTATTTCCACTGATGCAGAATGCCAGGGATTGCTTCTGACCACCTCAAGCTGTTGTGCAATTTTACAGTTCCCCTGCATTGGAGCTAGAAGGAATAGGCAGGTTGCCCTGTGTATGTCGTCTCCTGAATGTCTGAGTATTTGGATTGGGATCCAGGAAGATGGCACAGTGTAACTATGTCAGCTTCTTTCAGGCCAGCCCTGCTTGAGAGAATGCCAGTAATGGAGAAAGTCACCACAAATGGCCCTACTGAGATTGTACAGACCAACGGAGAGACAGAGCCAGCAGTACTGGAAACCAAACCTCCACCCTCTGGATTGCAGCCTGCAAGCCAGGTAATGGAAACTGATCTAGGATAAGTTTCCACTGCCTGACAGACCACACTACTAGCCACTGCCAACAGTAATCTGAGACCATCTCCTTCCCCCTCTCTGCCTCTTTGCTAGTTCTGGCCTGGTGATGATTGCATCATCTCTATAATCTCATGGCTCTAGTGTCAAGAAGAGGTGTGTGGAAGAGGTCGTTGTGGGGAGTGCAAGAACAGGGTGGGGTAAAGCCATATGTCCCCCAACCCGTCTCAGGATGGAGTTTGTGCACACTTCTCTATCTCTGTGGTCCCAAAAGCATGGAAATTAGATCTTTTGGGGGGGATGGGACCATAGCCAAACTAAAAACCTCTCTGACTGGCCAGCAGCCGTGTTGGTCTTCAATCTGAGACCAAGTAGAATCCATTATATTTGTAAGGGTAAGTAGCAGGAAGTTGAATATGTAACTGTTGCATCCACTCTCTTATTAGGCAAATGATTTATTGGACTTGTTGGGGGGAAGTGATATAACACCTGTAATCCCCACTGCACCTACAAGCAAGCCAGCTTCTGCTGGTGGGGAGCTCCTTGATCTTCTGGGAGACCTCAACCTAACAGGTGAGCAGACTGCATCTCTTAAAAGTCTACATTTTCAGTCCTGGGGTGGGATGTGGGCTGGCTAGTTCTTCACTTTCTGTCAAGTCCTGGTCTTCACACTTAACTCTTACCAAGATCTGTACTAGCATGCAAGTGCGAGTCGGAATGAAGTTGCAGTTTGACTCTGCATGGTTAGCTGGTGAGACTCGCATTTTCACGCTCCAGACTGGGAATGCTGTGAACCATTCCAGGGAGGATTGGGAGATGTGAGCAATTAATTCCATTTGAATGCCTACTAGCTCAAGAGGAGCCAGTCCTTGTTAGTGAAAGCAGAGAAGGGGAGGATGATAACACAAATGATTGGTAGAGCTTCATGTAAAGACATGTGATATGCAGCAGTTGATCTTTGGAGGAGTAATTACTCTTCATTTCATGACAGCTAAGTAATAATCCTTCAACGTTTCTTGTAGGTTCTCCAGTATCTGCCCCTGCGCCCCAGATAGCACAGCCTCCGTTTCTGCTTGATGGACTTTCATCACAGCCTCTCTTCAATGATATTGCTGCAGGTTAGGGATATGTAAATCCTTAGCCTAAGGTGCCACAGCACCCAACTAGAAGAGGAAACAAGTGGTAGTTAAAAAAAAAAAGGGGGGGATTGGAGAGTGAAGTGTGGCACAGACACTGGAGTGGAGGAGGGGGTGTGTTTAATCTTCAGAAGAGTTCATGTCTGGAGTGAAGTGAATGCATTCTGTGATGTTGAGAATGATCTCCAGGTTCTGTAGGTCTGCTGCTTTTTTGTTTTCTACAGGAATCCCTTCAATTACTGCATACAACAAGAATGGGCTGAAGATTGACTTCACCTTTGAGAGGTCAAACACCAACCCCAGTGTCACTGTAATCACGATACAGGCCTCCAACAGCACAGAGTTGGATATGACAGATTTTGTTTTCCAAGCTGCAGTACCAAAGGTACAGCCCCTCAGGGCAACTACAGCGATAGGCTTAGGGCCAACTGCAAGTACTTCCTGATTGCTGCTTTCATGTAGACAGAAACTTGCAGTGTGGTAAACAGGGCTGAGAGCTGTTAATAGGTTCCTTTGGCACTCAGTATGGTCATCTCTTTCTACTCTGAAAGTAAATGTTATAAATGCAATAGAACCCCGGTTCCTATCGGATTGGACTGCTTCTGCTTGGACAAAATCTTGTTTAAAATCACCACTTTCTAGGAAAACTGCTAAACCGCACACAGGAAAACGTTGGAGAAAAAAAAAGTGAAGACACTGATCTTTCCCTTTATTCTTAGTTTCTGAGGAATATACCGTGCGCTTTGCAGTTATGAATACATGAAAAAAAAAAAATCTTTTGAAGCTATTAGCTGCTTATAAAAGTTTAAATGATCCCCACATGGTGATTAGTGATGGTCTTCCTTTAAGCAGTGAATTGTCTTCCATTGCATTTGGCTGCAGCACAAAATATGTGAGACAGATATTGCCTACTTTATAGTAGAGCAGACCATTTAAGCAGGGTGTGATTGGAAAATTCTTAAAGTTTAGGAAAATACAGTCATTTCTGTGAGTTTCACTTCTAGGAATTAGTAATACTCTAACTTTAATTTGGGTAGGTTTTATACCTGCCATAGGAAAGAATTAGGGAAAGAGTGGGCCTCCTGAAGTTAGAGATGGGCTGAGCAGTCTTGTGTGACAGTTGAAACAATGCATCACTGCTGACCTTGATAGACTACAGTAAGACCTTACCCCCTAGTCTTTGTGCTACCTGGATTGTAGTTGTGTAGAAAGCAGGTGGGCCAGTGAACATTTTGTTCTTTACAGATAGGGAATTGAAGAATTGATTATTTGACTTCATTGTGGCTGTACATACACTGTCAGAGCCAGGAACTGAACTCTTGATTTTCCTTGTCTTCTCACAGTGCAAACACATCATTTCATGTTCTTACTTGACTAAGCATCAAATTGTTTTCTCTTTGCCCTTTGTTCAGACATTCCAGCTGCAGCTCCTATCTCCCAGCAGCAGTGTCATCCCTGCATTTAACTCGGGGACCATCACACAGGTCATTAAAGTCCTGAATCCACAAAAGGTGAGTTATTCTGACAACAGTTATTAAAGATACAGTCTTGGAATTGGGCATTTAGTGGCAGTCGGTTAGGGATGCATCTCTGATGAAAGATAGGGAGTGATGGTGTTACTGATGTGTTTCTAATGACAGTTGTTTTGGTTAGGGTAAGGAAAAAGTTATGAAAACAACAGGGGACCTTGTGCAAAGGTTCGGCCTTCTATTTGGTTATACTGCTATAACAGTTCCACAGGTTTGCAGTCATCTTGAATTCATGAATGTCTTTTGCATCAGAATGGTTGTTAAACAAGTTTTTAGATGGCCTTGCTAGACGAGCTTAACCTGATGTTTGTATGTGTTGTAAAAGTGATGTCTGAAAGGCAAGCATCTTGTTATATAAATCTATTTAACATTCATTCTTGCTGTCTGCAGCAATGTTACTTGAAATATTTGTTACACAAAAAATAGCTTGATCCATTATCTGTTTTGTGAAGTGGTGTCATTTGTTTTTAATGTGATCAGTGTAGTTTTAAACAGTTGATGGAAAGAATCTTTAGGTGTAATTTAATCATAATTCCATTTGTTTTACAGCCTTCAGAGACAGGCTTCAAGACTAGGATACAAGAGATTTGAGGGAAGGGAGGGGTGTGGCCCACATGTCCTCCTTAAGAGGTTTTGCAAGTATTCAGATGGCATCAGAAAGAAAAATAAAATTGAGGTCATGTATTTCTTCCTCTGTGGGACACCCTTAAGATCTTAAACATTTTTAAGAATTTAGAACATCTCAAGTTTTTCATATGTTAACAGTTACATACCGCTCTAGATGTTAAGCTTTAAGACTGATGTGCAAATTAGAAAAACTCAAATCTCATCCAAGATTTCACTAAAACGGCTGTCTTCCAGTGCACAGTTTTTGTGGTTTCCATGCATCTCCTCAGTGTAGCGTGCTTCATTCTGCCTATATTAAGGCACTGGAGTAATTATTGTCTTTGTCTTGTATACTTCTGATACAAATTTCACTGTGCTGCTGTAGAGCACCTTTCAAAGATTACCTTGAAAGTTATATTCTGAACTTGTAAGTCATTAGGAGTGTTCCTGTAATAAAGTCACAATATATCCATCTCAGATGAGCCCCACGAGGTGAAATACACCTAGATAGTGGGATGTTTTCTTGTTGGAACACCAGAACTCCTATGAACACTTCAGCATACAGGGGTGCCAAATAGTATTTTACTACCCTCTTCTCTTGCCCACTGTTTCCTAATTCTTCCACCTCAGGCATTTGTGCATTTCTTACTGTGCTTCAGTTTGCTACTGCCTGAAAGTAGAGCTTTGCAAGAGCCTTGTCCATGAGGTGGTGTAGTTACCTGGAATACTCTGAGGGAGGCAACCTTGAAACAGCCTTGCTATTTAGAAGGTAGCTGTTAATGTTGTCAGTACTGTGAAAAAAGTCTGTTCACCTGGATGCGGACTGTCATTGTGCTGGATGGAAACTGACGGCCAGTTTTCCAAAGCAACACCAAATAAAACAAAAACTGGTATAGATTATATTGCTCTTTTAGTGATAAAGCATAGCTTCTTTATCCTGGGGCTGGTCAGAGCAGTCGTTGTCCTCCTTTCTTCCCTCTGCTATCCCTTTCACGTATTTCCCTGTAGGTGTGTGGAAAAGAGCCAGGAACAGACAACTTTTGGTTTTTCATTTAGGGTTTTTGGGAAACAAGTTTTTTTGAGAGTGAGGAGAACAGGGAACCTGGCTGGAGCATGCTGTGCTCTAGCTATTGTTAAGGGCCACCTAGTATCTGGATGACATCCAAATGGCAGAGTGTAAAACAACTTCTGAGCTATCCCATCATTTACTCAGAGCAAGAGGAAATGTTCTTAGAGACTCTGTTTGTAGTCTTTCTTAGGCCATTTCCTTCACAGTGCTACTGAGCCATGCAATACTTGAAGTTTCAAGATCTCTGCTTTGAGTGAGCAGCTAGTATGGGAAATGACACCTCTCCCTGCGAGCCTAAGTGCAGAGTAGCAGAGTCCACATCTGCCTCCTGCTTTTTTCCACTGTTAACTGGGATTTTAAGGCAGTTATTTTTGTATTTAAGGGCTTCAGTGCTTGTGAGAGCAGGGCCAGTGCAGAGAGATGTGGGTAGAAGCTGTGCTGTAGCTTTTCTGAGAGCTTGTACCTGATCTGAGAACTACAGTGATCTATCAACATCCTACCAGATTAAGCATTTATCTGCGGTGTCATAGCTTACCCTGCACATCCTTCCAGCAAGCTCTTGTGGTGAGGAAAGTCCATGTTTTGTATTCGTGGGGTAAGGGAGGGGAGATGGATGTGAGGGGATTTGCTGACCTTTAATGAAGACCTGAATTTGTTTTGTGTTTGTGTTTTCTTTTTTTCCCTTTTTCTCTTCTAGCAACAACTACGTATGCGGATCAAGTTGACATATAATCACAAGGGCTCAGCAATGCAGGATCTAGCAGAAGTCAACAACTTCCCCCCTCAGTCTTGGCAGTGAGGCTCTGGCATCATTCTTATTCTCACCCCACCCAATCAAAAGAACTCTGGGAAGAAGGTTGTGATCCTTGGCAATCCCCCAAACTGCACCATGGGCATGGGGAACAGATGAGACCTGCTGATGAGGAGGAATTTTCCTGAAGTGATTGCTGACTTTGAAGCATATCTGTTAAGACTAATCTCCTCTCCTCCGCTGATGAGGCTGGCGGCTTGTGGAGGCTACTGTGCACTCCCTCACACATGCATTCACAGCCAGAAGCAACATTCCCTTCTCCCCTCCCCTCCTTCCTCTCCCCCCCGGCAAAGAAACACAGCCTGGTTGGAAGAGAAGTCTGGAATTTCTAGCAGGGAAACTTTCTTCTCTCTGCAGCAAGTGAACAGCTGCCCCTTCTTACTGCTGTCTTTTTTTCCCCTGGGGTGGGCAAGGTGTGTTGTCCTTCATCACTAGCTGGATTCCTTCAGGCACTTTCATATGGGGCTCAGACTGGGGACTTGGGGAATGCCAGGCAGCCCTGCCTCTTTCTTCTTGTATCCCCTATGTCTGAAGGAGCCGGAGGCTTCTTATGGCCTATTCAGTGCATTATTGTATACACCCACCTCTTAGTTATGTGATACATACCAAGAGCAAGTTAGGCCTTGGGAGTTCATCTGCAAACCTGGGACAGTGCAGGAAAAGAGGTGTTGGTGGGAGTTGATAAAATTGCTTTGGTGCTGTACTTGGAAACGAAGACCTTACACTTGAATTTTCTTTCTTTCCATCAATAGCTTACAGCCATGCAGATCCACAGGCAGTCTTCTGTACCTTCCCCAGAAAGTGTGGTGATGTATGAGAGATGTAGAGATCCAAGGAGCAGCTGGCTTTCTACCACAGACGGTTTCAAAGCCTTTTAACCATTAGTTGTGGTTTATGGGTAGAAAAGACAATAATCGGTTTTGTAGGTCAGTCTTTGAGGGCTCTGTTCCTGCTGGGAGACTCATCAGAGACTATGCTGCAAAGTTGCTCTTCCCAGTTATTCCAGACCTTCTCCCCAATTTAATTTCCAGAGCCTGTTGTAGACCCCCAGGATTCCATTTGAGTTACTTCTGACTGGGATATTTGTGTTGTATCTGTAATATTGGCACTGAAATAAAGACCATGCGGTTTAAAGAGACCTTTTCCCATTTTGTTACTTAATTGATCCTTGTAGTTTGCTCCTTGCTCCCCTTTCAGAGAAATGTGCTAGTTCAGGTTCGGGCTGAAAGTAACTAAACTATTTTTTGAATGGAAGCCAGTGGTTTGAGTATTTAAATCCAAAGGTGTGAGGTCCAGTACTCTTCTAAGCTTACAGAAAGCTGTGTTCAGTTATGCTTCCTGGAATGAACTGTTGTCGAGTTAGTAGAGTTCTATGAATTCTCATGGAGGTGATGTATAGGATGTAAAGCACAGATGTTCAGCACTTTTCAGGGAGGAAGAGGGGAGGACATATGTTAGATCTTCATCCATGAGTGTGCTGGTAAGCTGAAGGTGCTTCTGCTTCCAACCCAGTGCTTTCTCAAAAGAAAAAGATGGCACATCTGCTTTATTTCTGCTATAGGGCTTTCCAGACAGTGATCGTTCAGTACTCTGATGCAGGCTTAGGCACAGCTTTTTGCACCTGCAAAAGTGCTAACACTAAACTCCAGTCCTTGCCAAAAACCCTGCAAGAGTGGTGCGTGGTGTACTTGGGGAAAATTGCAGGCCTATTCTGGCCTTGAATCGGGAGCAGGAGGCCACTAAAGGTTGTTCAGTCTGCTTTGGTTTTAACTGCATTAAGTAATACAACATAAGACTGACTCTCACTGACTTAAGTGCTGGTCTGTGCAGTGGAGTAAGTTTACCTTCTCCTGGAGGGTGTTTTTTCTGCCTTATTGATGAAGCAGTTTTGGGCCTTTGGATTAACAAAGAGCTTTATTATTCTACTGGAACTGGCATCAGCATGAGGTGTTAAAATCTAGAACGATGTATGATTTCCCTAAAAGTAATTCTGGGTTGTGGCAGGATCATGCCTTGTTGTATCAGTGGTGAGATAGATACTGTGGTTCGGCTAGAAGCATCACGAAGCAGGCAGTCTTGCAGAAAATGGCTGAATCAAAGTCCATTTGTAGGTGCTGAGCGTTTACCTTTGTTGCTTTCCCTGCAGTTGTGACTGTTCACCACCTCACTCACTCAAACTTCTTCGTGTTGAAGGCTGAGCGTGTTAGATCTGGACTCCAGTGCTCTCTGTGGGCATCCCAGATATGAAGCTAATGGAAAGTCTTTGCCTTAGTTCCTGAAGGCCCCATAAACTCTCCCACCATTCTCTTCACAGAATTGTATGTGGTCACTTGTACTGAAAGCTGACTCACTCAATCTCCACTTGTTTTTGCTGAGGAGGAACACTGGTGCGGGAGATTGGATGGGGAGAAAGTAAAGGGTCTCTCATCTGGCCAGTTTGTTGCAGCATAGCTGGGAACAGCTTATCTTGTCCCTCTTGTTGCACTTGTTTTCTGTCCCCTAGAGCAGCTGTGTTTTGTCATTGGTCTCTGGTAAGCGTATAGGGTAATTTCCTACTGTGTTCTTGGCTCCTTCAGCCACCCCTGCACAGAGTGTTTGTGTTTTGGGAAACAGGTGCTTTGTCATACATTTCTGAGTCGAGCTGAAGGAGGTGGTGCACATACCTGAAATGTGTTTTGCTTGAAGCCATCCTTTGGCTATAAAGTACTCCTCCGTAGCAGCCAAACATTCCTGTTGTCCTTGGAGCTCTTTCCCTTCTCCTTACTGAGGGACAGGGTACTAACCTTGAGCCAGAAGGAAAGCTGGGTTTCACACGTTCCCATATCTGCAATACTGGATACCATCGCTTGCTCCTTAACCCCTAAGTACATCTCTTGAGCTCTGTGCTGCTGCTTTGTTTTCTCACTGGAGAGTACTCGCACGTCCACGTCTGAGGCACTCTGAGGATAGGGTGAGTCTTTCTTCCACCAGTTGAATGCAACAATTCTTACAGGTCTGATCAACGTTTTCCTTGCTTCAGTGTAAGGGGAATGTAAAGGGAGCAAGATACAGGCTTCATGGCTAATCTTACTAATACCTGCATTGGAGACTTGGGAGCTGAGAGAGATTGAATGTCTGTTTTTTTTCAAGTGAATGTATTTTGAGTCAAAAAAAATGATAGAATAGTGGCCGTAACGGGCCTGAAGGGGAAGAAGAGATGGGAAGGTCCTAAGAAACAACTTTGTCCAGGTTTTGATGGGACAAAATAAGGCCTTGAACAACCTTTTGAAGCAATAGCAGTGAGGGGACTGCCACCTATACAGTACCTTTGATATATAACTCAGAAGATGCTGAAACAGCTGGGAAAGGTGATTTAGTGCCTTTCCCGAGGCTGGTACAAGCTGCAAGATGGAGCAGCAAAGATGGCTTTTTTTTAGATCTGCTGGTGCGCTTTCTATGTGTTCATTTTCTACTTGGGGGCTGTGAGGGAAGGAGCTACTGGACTTGCTTCCCTCTGAACTTTCACTCTATTCCTGTATATTCCTTTTTCTTTCCTGATGTTGTAATTTACATTTTACATAGAGCCCCATCCCACCTCTTTGACAGTATAGTAAAAAAAAAAACCAACCAACCAACCCCAAACAAAAAAAAATAAACCCAAAAACAAACCCAATGAAATTTAAAGTAAAAACATGCCATTTGAGCAGAGAGCCTGGTGGCATTCGAACTTCTGCAGACTTATTTTTGAGATGTGAAAAATTTAAATAAATGCTGAGTCTTAGGTGAGTGAGGAGCATAACGGATGTAAACATTTACATGGGATGCATTAGACTTCTGCTGTGTGTATTGTCTTTTGGTTGAAACAAATTATGAAGTGACTAATAAAATGAGTCAATATTCAATGATTTAAAACGGTGCCTTGTTGCTTTTTGCAAGTACGGTGGGATAGGTCTTACTGGTTCTTAAGGTTTTGCCAGGACAAAGTCAGATGAGGTGAAATAATTGATAAGGGTAGAGTTTGAAAAACTTTCCAGGGAATCTTGGAGAGCAAAATGAGCAGACAATTATAAAATATTTTAACAGTTCAAGTGAAATACAGCTCTAAAAGAGAGGTTGTCAGCTACTAGCAGCAGTACTTGTCCAGGTGCTAGAGAGGTGTGATGAGATCTTAACACAAGGAATTTTTTTCCCCGGTGTTTGCAGCCTGCCCTGGGAGTTGGTTATGATTCCTTTGCAGATTAAAAAAAGCCCCTTTTCATACTCCATGTGCCTCTGGGACGAGGATTGTTGTCATCTCATTGTCCAATAAAGCAGCACACGTGCCTCCTGCTGTAAGGCTCTTCCTACTTTATAGCCGCAGTAACATTCTATTAGTTAACTTTTCATGTGTTTCCTAACACGTAATTGCACTTCTTTCTGCAACGTACGATCTCCTCAGTATTGCCACGTGTCCTTCCTTTATGGAAATTCTCCTGAGGCAAAGTAGTTACTGAGATACAAAGCTGTAGCTAGAAATGCATTGTGGTCGTGCCATTCTGTGGGGAAAACCTAATGGAAATTTGACATTTATTTTTTTTTTTAAGTCTTCTCATCTTGCATGTACAGTCTGGAAGTGTTAAGAACTAGGTGGCGTTTCCTGTGACATGAATTAATGCAAAGTGCTAGGAAGCACTTTCAGCCTTTCTGATGAGATGGGTTGTCTGTCAGTTCCTTGCTTTTTTAAATTGGAGAGCCCTCCAGATACCGCAGAATTTGGAAATGGTATTGGAAACTGCCGGTTTGTGTGGCAGCAAGGGGTGAGTCGTCTTGGGCCCTGGCTCTGGAGCTGGACAGGCCAGTGGGAAGGTTTTCCTCAGGGTTCCTGCTGTGTGTGGGGAGTGCTGGGTGGGCAGTGCTGGGCACGGCACGTGTGCCCGGAGCAGATCCACAATCTGCACAGCAAAACGCCCCGGCAGAGCGGGAAGAAGGTGGGAAATGTTTGAAGGAAACACGTAGTAGAATTGGAAGTGTTTGGTGCAGTGATAACACTGATGGTTAGGATTAGTAAAGTGTGTCTGGACTTAATTCTGAAATAGTACTGGGAATTAGAGTAGCAAGAAATGTGGGTAGCGGTCTAAAGCGTGTTAAAGTTTGGAACCGTTGGAGATTATGGGGAAGGCATAAGGCTTTTCTGTCGTTTTAATGTGTGTGATCCTGTAAGTAGCCACCTGAAAGCATGAATCAAATTCTGGTAAACTGCACAGCGATGATGATGGCTATTGGCAGCCCCAGAGGTGACACTGCCTGAGGTGAGGTGCTGGGAGGAAGAATCATAGAATGGTTTGGGTTGGAAGGGACCTTAAAGATTATCAAGTTCCAACCCCCCTGCCATGGGCAGGGACACCTCCACTAGAGCAGGTTGCTCAAAGCCCCATCTAGCCCGGCCTTAAGCACTTCCAGGGATGGGACAGCCACAGCTTCCCTGGGCAACCTGTTCCAGTGTCTCACCACCCTCACAGTAAAGAATTTCTTTCTGGTATCTAATCTAAATCTCCCCTCTTCCAATTTAAAACCGTTACCCCTTGTCCTGTCACTGTACTTCCTGATAAAGAGTCCCTCCCCAGCTCTCCTGTAGGCTCCCTTCAGGTACTGGAAGGGGGTATAAGATCTCCCCGGAGCCTTCTCTTCTCCAGGCTGAACAACCCCGGCTCTCTCAGCCTGTCTTCATAGCAGAGGTGCTCCAGCCTCTGATTATCTTCGTGGCCCTCAGCTGGACCCCTTCCACCAGGTCCACGTCCTGGACATCCCTGAAGGGGATGCTCGGTTCTCTGCCGTCGGCAACAGCCGCTCAGGAGGTAAGTGAAGGCAACGGTGTGATGGATGGATGGATGGTTGGGGAGCACGGGGCTGAGCTTGTGCCCCTCCGCCCGGCGGAAAGCCGCACCGCTCACCGCACGCTGCCGGAGCAGGCCCCGCGTAACCCGCTCTAACGCAGCGACGCCCCTGCACTGTCCGCTCCCCACGGCACAGCCGGGGCCCGGCAGGCCCTCTGCCCGTCCCGCCGCTGAGGTCGAGCCCCCGGCGGCACCGGGGCCGGGCGGTCCCTGGGGCGGCGGAAGCCCGAGTGCTTCCGGGGCGGGGCCTGCGCGGA
>VXAK01018200.1:130165-166684 GCA_013399435.1 Arenaria interpres | reverse complement strand
CCCCGGTCCTGAGGGAGCCCCCCAGCACGGTGGGCCGGCGGGGGTCGCCGGGCCTGGCATCCCCAACCCCCGCCCCCCCGGGCCCGTCTGCGGCCTGTGCAGAGGGGCGGCCTGCGATGCCGGGTGGGAGCGGCCGGCCGCGGCCTTGGCGGGGGAAGGGGGGCAATCGGGCGGCTGCTGGGAGGCGGCTGCTGACCCTCCGGTTTGGGCTGCCTCGCAGAGAAACGTGAAGCGCAACGGGAGCAGGAGCTGTCTGAACAGGAGTCGGTTTGGTTCCCGTGAGAGGGACTGGCTGAAAGAGGACGTGGGCCGGGGCTGTGTGTATGTTTATGGAAGAGACCCTGCAGCTGCTGCTTCTGCTTCGGACTTGCGCTTGGTCCTCTGCACGGTGGAGACCCCGGTGTCTGAGATCTGCGATGGAGAAGGGAGAAAAAACCTCTACTTGCAACTTCATGGAGACCTGGTCAGGTGAGGGCTGAGAAAGGATAAATCTTGTTTTGAGAAACGTTTGCTTTAGTCTTGCAGGGCTCTGTTGGCTGTGTGCCTGTGCGTGTTAGCAGAGCAGAGGTGGCAGGTAGCAGTTAGATACAGCCTTGAGTAATGGGATTCATAAAAATGAGGTAGTGTAGTGGTGCGCCTTTTACACATCTCTCAATTAAGCCATAGGTGTTTTAGCTGGGAGGGTTTGGATGGTGCTCCAACCAGAAACATGTCCTTGCTTTGTAGGCAGAGGCTGCTGTGTATGTACTCTTTCGTTATGTTCTATGTTACAGACATTTTAGTGTCCAGAAAATGTAAGCTATTTAAGATGTTGTAAACAGTTATTCTGAGTCAGCAAAACGTGTAAGGTGCTTTCACAGTTATGTCATGTAATATTTATGCGTTAGTAATTTTTTTGCTAAGAAGAGTTGCCAGGTAAATAATTAAAGGCAGACAGAAAGATAGTGTAGCGAGGGTTATACAAAGAAGGCTTAAGCATCAGATTATATGTTTTATGCCTGCAGTTGATTTAGGCTGAAAATAGACAGCTCAGGGTTTAACATGCATGACCTTTATGCTGTGGGTGTAGCAGGGACTCCTCTAGGTTTACAAGCTCCCATTAGGGTTGTTAGGATTTAAACTTGGCATTGAGTCTTCTGGACTTAATGTTCAGTTACAAAGTTGCCACTCCTGTTCTCAGGGGAAAAAATAAATTCTGTGGTCTCCTTACCTGAAGGTTAAGCAGTAGAGACAGTACACGCCTAGTAGCTGGTTTTTTGACAGTGAAATGAAAGTAATGAGTTGCATGTGTCCAGATTTTAAAAACACGGCATGAAGGAGGGAGTGCTAGTGGTGAGAGAGGCAGAGAATGGGGTCTGGTTAAAACTGACTGTTGAAAAGCATTATTTAGACCCGTTGGCCTTGACCAGCCTGAGTTATCGGAACAAAGGATAGGTTAGTTATAAATACTGTATGAGGATAGATAGACACTTGAACGTAGCCATTGAGGCAGTTGAAAATCTCCATTCACTGAAGAATTTATAAGGAGATTGGTTTGTTTTGGACCCTAAGAGTGAGCAGATTTTCCAGCATTTAGAAAGAAGAGCAGACCCTTTACTGCAGATTGTGAAAAATGCTAGGTAAAGCTGGCAGATGTGTTCAGAGTGGAAGGTTTTGGCTTTTTCTGGCCTTTGAAATGGCTTTTGTGTTTGAATTCTTTTCAATATCTGTCTCTTTTCTCGTGCTAGGTGACCATGCCTGTGTTTGATTTATGGCAGGCTTTGCACTGGATTAACAAATTGGTCCTGCTACCAGTGTTTTGGAAGCAAGTACTGAGTTGTAAATGTTTACTTCCCACTCTTGTTGCCTCTCAGTGTGTCTAGCGTTTTGTCAGGCTTTGTCTTAAATGTCATTAAGAGTTCTTGTTCGTGGTATGTCTCTTCCTTGTAATTCCCAGGATGTATTTTCTGCAGAAGAGATCCCTGAATTACTTCCCACTGGGGGTGTTCTCAGCAGAGAAATGGGAGTTACTGGTATTGCTTCAGTAACACCTGTGTTAGTAACAGGAAGCAGGCCTGGAAGGTACCTGCTTCCATGTCCACAGGAAGATGACAAAATGCTCAAGATATCCTTGTGCACTGTTGAGATAATTCCTTCCTTGCACAAAGTTTGCTGATTACTTTAATAACATGCTTGCGAATACAAATTACTCTGTTAAGCATCTGATTGCATTTTACTGTAGGTACGGTTGTTTCCCAAACAGCTTCTGAAATCCTCACCCATTTAATATCAGTAGGTGACTTTCTTGCAGAAGCTGAGCATGGCAAAGGTTGATTTGGCACCTGACTCAGAATATGGAAAGCTTGACAGTAAATGGAAGAATAAAAGAAACCATTCTTGTGTATTCACTTCAAATATTCAGTGGTGTCCTTGTGATCATTTTGCATTTCCTTTTCAAGCCTGTGCACAGGGGACTCAGTTTCTTTCAGAACTTCCTTTTCTTCTCCCCAGTGCACCTCAAGGATCTTTAGAGTTCTAGCTAGAATCTTTCCCTGTGTTAGCGTCCTTTCATATTCAGAAATTATGCCTTTCTGCTAGGGAGGATTAAATAAAAATAGAACGGATACCTTCTTTGGTCTGGACACCCCTTACAACAAAAATTTAAACTACTAAGATTTGAAAACTTGACTGTTGCTTGTGAAGAAGAGCTACAGTTGCAGCAGGAGGTGTGGAACTGTTGCTACTTTTTGTTGGCTTTTCTGTCTCTTCACCCTTTGCACCTTCACTTAACAGAGCCGCTTCTCTGACTAGTGGAAGCGTCCAGTACCTGATATGTGATACTGATGCGGATATAATGGGCTGTTTGTCTCAAATAGCAGCTGCTGTGACAGCCAGGGTGTTAGTCATGTGTGCTGCCATTCAGCGTGTAATGCATTGGCTACAAGATGAATTTTTACATTTCTAACGTAATCACTTGCCAGTTTGAGTTTCACACCACACTGCTTTCTCTCAAAGAGAAAGCACGTTTTTTTTGCCTCAAGCTTTAACTGTTGCTTCTGGAACCTGTCAGCCTTGATCATGTTGGTAAAGAAATTCTGTGGTGAAGCTGCTGTTTCAGGTGCTGGTTTTGCTTTTGCCTTTCGTGGCCTTTCCTAGATTTTGTTAGTGAATCACGTGGCTCTTGATGAGATCTTGGACCAGTGATCCATTCAGTCAGGTCTCCAGAATTTCTCCAAAGGCATTAAATGAATTGTTCCCTTTCCTCAATTGAATATTGTCCATAAGTAACAAGCTGATTTGTTCATTTACTTCATTTACAAAGCCCTGTGCGGGACCTGTGAGTGTCATTAGCAAAAGCCTGGACTCTGCGCTGCTGTTTCCTGGGTCACAGACCCAGCTTATGGCTGGTGCCAGAAGAGTAGCTCGGCCACGGGCTGAGCGTCAAGCCCCCTTCCCACCAGATTTTCATGCTTGAAATGTGTAACACCAAGCCATGCTTCATCTGCGGAGAGGTCGGCCATTGCTTCCTGCGTACATGGGACTTTTTAGGTGTAGATTTTTCTGTAAACTCACACTCTTTTGCCAGGTAGTGAACTTTGAACCACCTGTGATGTTTTGCAGACAAGTTGAAGAATTCAGAAGAGTTAGCTTTTTGGCAAGGCTGGTCTTCTAGCCAGTGGCAAGCAAATCTAGATGGTGCAATAGTACAGACTACTCTTGTGATTGGTTTTCAGATAGGAATGCTACTATGGCAAGAGCGATACATTTGTTAGGGCACTAGGCTTATAGATATTACTGTCAATGTTTCTTTTATACATGGCTTTTTTAGAAAAGAAACAGAACTAAGGGCATTTTGTTTGATAACTTCGATTTATGTGGACAAGAAAGAAAATAATTAGCATTCTGAAACCCTGCAGCATTAATTCATGCTGAAGTGAAAAAATAATGAAAAAATCAAATCTTCTCTCCAGAAGGAGCAAGTATGATGGGATGGAGTATCCAGCTTTTTCAGGCGGGTAAGCTGCAGTACTGTACCTCAGAGAGTATTGAGCAACCTGTGGAACTGTGATTTAATTTGTGTGATATGAAAAGCACTTATCCCTTTACCATATTAAGGTTCTTCCTGAATTCTGATGTGCAGGAAGTATATTGTTCAGTGTGTACTTGCAAAAGCCTCAGTCCATCCAACAACCAAATGGTAATGTTTTTTCCCTAGGAAATTTAGATGCAGACTAGCTGAAGTGTTCTTTTTGTGAGTAACACTCAAGCATTTGTGGTTCCCCAGCCAGGGATCACATGCTGGAAAAGCTGTTTTCTGGCAAGCGTAAGGCTTTAACAGGAGAAGAATTGGAATCTAGGGGTAGTCAAGGGAAACTTGGGCAAGGTATTTGGATATCCAGTCAAATCTCTTATATTCTTGGATTCTGAGCTGAAGGGTATAGAATATATCAGGGTTTACTGTAATGGAAATCAGCATTATTTGGTGCAATCTACTATTTATTCTAGTTTCTAGTAGCTTGCCTGTTACAGGAGGCAGACACACAGGTTTGTCATTTCCAAGATTATCCCAGAAAGCTATTTTGAAAGTTTGGTGTCATATTCATTGCTGCTCTGCGTGTAAAACAAAAGGAGGGGAGCAAAGTTGCCCTAGTCAGGCTTAGCAGACGTTGAGCAGTAAGAACTGGTTTTCTGGATCAGCTGTACATCAACTACATTGTCTTTTTAGGCTAGAAACTTTTTGGACCATAGCTTTGAAGAGTAATTCTGTTTCTGATCCAGATGTCCTGTGTGTGAAGTGAAAGAGTTGCAATGTATGTGCTTGAAATACCTAAGATCATTTTATTTCTTGAGGTGTGTCCTGTTGACTACAAAGGAAGTCTGGATGACTAGATACTTGTAAATGGTACATGTTTTATGAAATCAGTCCTGCCTTAATTATGAGATGGCATTTATAAAGCTGTCAGTAATAGTGGAAATAGTAGAGTATAAGCATTAGAAAGAATCAGAAATATTTTTGTTCTTCGGTTGAGAAGAAGCGGAAAGGTTTGGTATACACAGTAATAAAATATTTCACGTTAAGACATGCAGTATAAGTGATGTATGCAAGTCAACAAAGTTTAGTAGAAAACAGGTCTTACTGAACAAACTTGATCTTGATGCTTTGAAATTTCAAGCTTGGTCGCCAAAGGCATTACTCATTTGTTGCAGTGTGTGATGTTGGACGGGGCTCTGAGCAACCTGATCTAGTTGAAGATGTCCCTGCTTGTTGCAGGGGAGTTGGACTAGATGACCTTCAAAGGTCCCTTCCAACCCAAACTGTTCTGTGATTCTGTGTTCTGATGTCATTGGAAGAAAAGCAATGCAGAAAGCAATAAAACCCATTGGGTGATACCTTACAGATTGGAAACTGTTATTCATTGTAAGAGGTTTTTTTTTGGATGAGGGGTTAGCGTATGTCTGAACGAAGAAAAATAAACCTGCGCTGTTCAGCTGTTCTGTTAATAATCTGTGGCTGAAAGAAAGGTAGCAACCGAGGAAGGCATGGAAGGAATGATGAGTTCTGACGAGTCAGTGCAACTGGTTGATCTAGATGGTTTAGTATACAGTATTCTCTGGAAAAACACTGTTTTTCAATATCGCTGGATACATTTGTCACAGAATCTTTATGGTTGGAAAGGACCTTTGAGATCATCAAGTCCAACCATACACACAAAAAAAAAATTAAAAAAAATATGTAAAAACCAAGTGTAGTAAATGCTAAAGAGGAGAGGAAGGAAGCTATAACCTGCAAAAACTGCAATTCAGAAGGACTTGTGGGTTGAAGGGATATGAGTGAATGTGCCAAACGGTTGAAAGCAGTTTTAATCCAGGAATATAAATACTGTTGAGCAGAACCAACAAGTTTCTGTATGGTTTTGTGTAGTCAGTGCAAGAATACAGCAAACAGTCATGGTGCTACTGCTTACAGAATTTTGGTAGGCTAAAAAAAAAATATCAGTGGTAAAAATTATTTTTAGTCAAATAAACCCACCCTACTGCAAGAAAATTTTAAATGCACATTGAGCCTCATCTTGGAAAGGCAATTTGAAATGGTTATTCTCATGATTTATAAACACCTGCTTAAAGAATAGGTGACAAGTTGAGGTTCAGTGTCCGTGATCTGAAAGTAGGCACTTTTAGATTAAAAATGAGGATTTTTAATGGTGGATAGTGAGTGGACCACTGGAGCAATTTATTTTAAGTCCCGTCTTACTTTTTCAGTGCTTAATCTTTTACACTAAGATTTTTTTTCCCTGAAGTAAAGCTTCAAATTTAGCAAGAAGCTGTTATTTTTATTGCAGAAAATAACAATTCAATGTCTCTAGAAGAAGTGAGATGAGAGGATCAGAAAACATCTTTTCTGCTCTGAATATACTAAACCTGATGTTTCAGGAGAACTTTCTTTTATTGCCATTTATTCACGTTAGCCACTGAATCATTTCTATGATGTTATATTCTAAAAACGCCCTTTTTAAAATGTACCATTTGAGTTAATTTGCCAAAGCGTGAGAATCTTGCACGGATGAGAACTAAAGAGAATGGGGAAATGTCTTCTTTCCTTTTAGAAATCGTTCTTTAAGAGGATTCTTATATGCTTTGCTCCCAGCTGTATTTGAAAGATAAATTTGAATTCTTTTATGTATTTCAGTCATTATACATAGGTTTTTTTAATTATTTGGCTTCGCTGCACTTTTTGTGCAGTATTTCTGGTTTTGTTTTTTGTCATTGTTTCCTCCTGGTGCTCCTTAAATCATGGAATGGAAATGATCACCATGGATTGTATGGCTTATGCCTGTTGCTCTTCCTCTCCATTTCCCCTCTGCAATCTAACTCTTCAAGTGCTACCATTCTTAAGTGCTAGTTGACAAGCAGGAAGCACAGACCCCAAGGATGCGTGTTGGCCAGACCTTTTCAGAGGAGCAGAACAACCCATATGTCAGTATTCCTTACACTTTAGATGCAATGAGACTTGTTTAATCTTTTTTGCGTTCTCAAACTACTTTCTTGTATGTTTTGACAGGAGGCTGGAGCCAACAGAAAAACCCCTTCAGATTGTATATGACTACTTGGCTGGGTTGGGTTTTGACGATCCTGTCAGAATGCAGGAAGAGGCAGCAAACTCTGATCTCAGCTGTATGATTCGCTTTTACAGTGGTAAGAAATCACATATGTGCACTCTGTCTCTATGCCTGTAGCTTTAATTATGAGGTGGAACTCATCTGAAGCCCAAGTCATTGACCTGTTGGGCTTTGGCTACATCAAACATGCAAAGTATCAGTAAGCATTTCTTAAAATAACTAGTTTTCAAGATTAATAGAAAAACCCACGGTTTTGTAGTTCTTTTGAAGTGTCTTCTGTGGCTTGAGAAAAAACAGCTCCACGGGGAGACACAAGATTACTCTGTTGTCTTTAGTTTCCAATGCTACGACAAATGCCTTAAAGCTCCTAATGGGATCAGAAACATACTGCAGTTCGGTCTAGATATGCCTGAAGGTTGTATTTCCAAAAGGTAGATATGGGCAAGGAAGGTCCTGGTCAAAAATCTCCATATCCTGTAGAGGGTGAAAGTGCCAGCTGGTTAGTAATAATGCAGGCTGCCATTAGGAACCCAGTGCATTTCATTGCAGAAGCGAGACTTCTGAGTGGCCTCTTGAATGAGTTTGAGCAGGGTACCATGTGTATAAGGAGCAACAAAATGATAGTCAGAGGCGGTTGGCATTATGGTGCTAGCAGTCAGAAAAGGAATTCACTGAAGTGAAGAATAACTATAAAAGAAATCAGGAGGAGGAAAGCTGATTGTGAAATTGTCATTACTTTTAAGTACTTCACCTGTGTATTTTTTGCATTCCAGAAAAAAAACCCAAACGAAGTCCTTTTAATGGAAAATTATTGCATAGTGGAGCTGGGTAGCCTGACTAGGCTGCTGGCCATCAGTTTTTTATTCATTGTCAAAAAATAGAATCATAAGAAATGAGGTTCTCCACCGATTTACCCGAGACAAACCCCTTCTGTCTGGGAGATGTGTGCAGAGCTGGCAGAACAGTGTTGAAGTATAATGGAGATGGAAAGAAGTACGACGTGTACAGTCTGGATTTATGGGGCAAGGAGTAGGGAGTCAGAAGTTATTCCGGTTGGAAGGAGGAGAGGCATCAAGCATAGGGCTGTAGAGAACTTTTGAGGAAAAAAAAATGAGCAATTTGATTTGGATACATCCAGAAGGAATTGTTGATGATACAGGAACAGTGACTCAAATTCATAGTAGGTAAGTAGTTAGAAAATGGAATTGAGTAGTTTCATTCGGCCTGGGAGAGTAGTCCTGCTTAGGAGGAGGCGGCTGTAAAGGAAGGAGTATAAGGATTGAAGAGTGTTCAGCAGGCCTGTTTTAAGAAACTAAAAGAAATGCTGACAAAGTAGTTCCCAAAGGTAGGGGGGAATTAGAGGGAGTGGTATGGAGGATTATGTGATAATTTCACAAAGCCTGGAGCTGAGAACATAAGGGACGAAGTAATGCATTTTAGCCAGAGAAACATTACTTAAACCATTCTGTGATTCTAAGGTTCTTGATTGGAAGGGACCTTTCAAGATCTTCTAGAGCAGCACCTCTGCCATAGGCAGGGACGTCTTTCACTACACCAGGTTGCTCAAAGCCCCATCCAACCTGACCTTGAACACTTCCAGGGATGGGGTATCCACAACTTCTCTGGGCAACCTGTTCCAGTGTCTCACCACACTCATCATAAGACACTTCTTCCTTATGTCCAGTCTAAATCTGCCCTCTTCCAATTTAAAACAGTTGTCCCTTGTCCTGTCACTGCAGGCCTTGGTAAAAAGTCTCTTTGCGCCTTGCTTATAAACCCCCTTTATACATTGAAATGCTGCAAGAAGATCTTCCTGGATCCCAATTCTCTCAGCCTTTCTTCATAGGAGTGGTGTTCCAGCCACCTGACCATTTCTGTGGCCCTCTTCTGGACCTGCTGGGGTGCTGAGGGCAGCATTTATAGTTCTTTCACCCCTTGGAGATGTCTCTTGGATTTCTGTCTCCCTTTCTCACGTGATATGTTGGGTTGGTTTCCTTTCCTGGTGCATGGTGCATATTTATGCCCAGTTGGGGTGATGGGACTACAAGTGGATTAATAGAAATTTCACATTAACCAACAGTGAGAGGGAAGCATGCTTCCTGAAGTCTGGCTGTTGGGATAATTGTGGGAGACCAAGAATTTTAAGAGGGGAGACAATGTGTTAGATTGGCTGGGAGAATGGGGAAAGGGCTTCCTCTCAATGGAAGTTGCTTGGAGAATGGAGGCCAGTGACCCAGGCTGGATGGGGGCAAGCTCAGAGATCAAAATGTTATGGGGTCTTCACATGCTTCAACAGCAGATCAAATGGAAGAAGCTCTCCAGGACCATCAAACTGTTCTTCTGTGTCGGGTGTGAAAGGCATGAATTGTAGAGGGTCACACGTTTTCTTTGGTGGGGAATTGTCTTGATTCCTTGTATTGCTATAAGCATGATCACAGTGACACTGAAGGCCAAGCTGAGGAGCTGCAAAGAGTGACAGGAACGTGCCTATCCCTAGAGGTTAAGAACATTCTTACATGTAGGAGTAGTTGTGAGATAGCTGGGATTCAGAGTAGAAGTCCTTGAACATTGCCGGTGGATGTCTCATAGCACCAGGATAATAGGTGTCATGGATGTTTTGGGGAGGACAGGGAAACCAGAGGATTGGTGTAGCTTCTTAATATTTTTAATATTTATCTTAACTGATTTTGAATGTTACAGCTGTGTTGCTGATTGTACTCACAGCTGAGAATGAAGAACGAATGGAAAGTAGATGCTAATGTCCCTTTTTCCTTCAGAAAAGCCATGTCAAGTGGAACAGTTAGATCGCATCCTGCTCTCTGGAGTCTATAATGTACGCAAAGGAAAGACCCAGTTGCACAAGTGGGCAGAGCGCTTGGTAATTCTCTGTGGTACGTGCCTCATTGTGTCCTCTGTGAAAGACAGCCACACAGGGAAGATGCACATCCTGCCTCTCGTTGGAGGGAAGGTAAGACTTGGTTTGGTTAGTTTCTTGTTTGGTTAGCTTCCTGTGGCTTAGAAAGGAAGAAGGGATTATAATGATGGGTATTATCCACAAAAGGTTAATCCAGGCTTTTGTAACAAATTACTGCATTAACATGGGCAGAGAGTTGTACAACCCCTTTCTACTTAAAGGATATGGACCTGTTGGAATGAGTCCAGCGGAGGGCCACAAAGATGATCAGAGGACTGGAGCACCTCTGCTATGAGGGCAGGCTGAGAGATTTGGGATTGTTCAGCTTGGAGAAGAGAAGGCTCCAGGGAGACCTTATAGCCTTTCCCAGTACCTGAAGGGGGGTCTACAGGAGAGATCGGGAGGGACTCTTTATCAGGGAGTGTAGCTATTTAATAGGATGAGAAGTAATGGTTTTAAACTGAAAGAGGGTAGATTTAGATTAGACATTAGGAAGAAATTCTTTAATGTGAGGGTGGTGGGACACTGGAACAGGTTGCCCAGAAAAGCTGTGGATGCCCCATCCCTGAAGGTGTTCAAGGCCAGGCTGGATGGGGCTTTGAGCAACCTGGTCTACTGGGAGGTGTCCCTGCCCATGGCAGGGGGGTTGGAACTTGATAATCTTTAAGGTCCCTTCCAACCCAAACCATTCTATGATTCTAAAATACTTGCTTTGCTTGGGTAGTAGTCTTAAGGCTGATAAAAGGAAGAGACGCTAGTTCTGCTTTCACATTAGTAGCCAATGTTGTAAATGGGCATTCTGGAAGTTATTACTTCTTGGATCTACTTTAGCAGAAAGATGCTAAAAAGGATTTACTTCTGTGGTTTTCACCAGTAACTTTACAATTGTGTTTTCAGTAAACTGTAATGTTTCTGGTAGTTGGTAATACCTCACCCTAGACTTCAGATCCGTTGTAATTGTTGGAGTTTAGGCAGATTGTTTTATTTTCAATTCTCCCTTTGCAGGTGGAAGAGATGAAACGTCGTCAGTACACACTTGCTTTCACATCCGCTGGAGCACAAGCTCAAACATACCATGTTTCCTTTGAAACACTGGCAGAGTGTCAGCGGTGGCACCGACAGGCGTCCACGGTGAGGCCCTGGAGACTGCAGTAGTTCGGGTGGTGGGTACAGGGGTAAGAAGGGTTTTCTGATGCAGGCTTGGTATGCAGCAGAGATGAAGTTGTGCTGCTAGAAAAAGTATCCGGGAGGTTTTCCAGCTTTCTTCATTTCTTACGTGCTCAGGACAGAGGTTTTCTTTTAGCCTTCTCTCTCTCTCTGCCTATGCGTAAATGTTGAAGAGTAGTTCTGCTTTTTTTTTTTAATCCCCGCTGCACTTACTGATAGTAGCTAATCACAGGTCACTAAAGCAAATTCCAAGGTCTGGCTGACTTTACAGCTATAGAAACCTATAAATTGCACCCATTGCCTTACTTAGATTGGCCCAGACTGTGGCTTGGACTGGCTTGGGGCTACCCTGATAGATTTGAGTTAACTCAGAGATCGTAGGTCAGCAAAGGAAGTGTACTTTGTTCAAAGCTGTGTCCTTATCCCACCTTAAAGTACAATTAGATGGTGATAGCTTAATGCTGAGCCACACTTTGACCTCATGTAATATAATGAAATATGAAATGAGTTCAGGATAAAGCACGTCATAAAATCTGGAATGAAGCACTGAAGAGCTCAAAACAAGGCATGCTTAATGAAAGGAGATGTGCTATTTGCAACAACTTTATAAAATAACGCAAAAACATTATTTATGAAGCCTTTGTATTGTAACAGGTCATGTTTTTAATATTATACAGCGAACAAGCTAACAAAAGAAAGTCAGAGGAAGTAGCTAGGCCAAGCAGAGGTTCTGTAAACCTTAAAGGGCTTAACTGCAAAGTCAACTGCTTTCTGTTGCTGCTTACATCTTTGGAAGGCACTCAGGTTATGCTTTCTTGGCAGTTTCCTCAGCCAAAATACAGTTTTCTCCATTAGGTTGGCTCTCTTACAGCCTAGCTTTCAGGCAGTACCTATTGCATGTACAGAGCAGGGCTTTCCATGTGTCCTAGTTGGTGTCTAGGTATGCATCCTTGTCAGGGGGCTTGCAGAAACAATGGTAGCAAATGGCATAAACTCATACAGCGTGGTCTCAGTTTCTTGTATGGAATCTGCCTGGTAGGTACCAGGGGGTTCTCTCATGTTCTTGCAAATTGTTTACTGCTTGCACCCTTTTGACTTCCATTAGACTTTCAGAGAAAAGTTGTTGCACGGCTGCAGCTCTACCTCCTTCTTTTCAGGTTGTGTCTATGCGACTTGGCATGGTTGATCTTTCATGCTACAGCCTTGAGGAAGTACCTGAGCACCTCTTCCACAGTCAAGACATCATCTACCTCAACCTACGACACAATTTTATGAGATCAAGTGGAGCAGGGAGCCTTGACTCTCTTTGCAGGTCTGCAAAGAATTATTTTTCTTCTACATTTGGAGTTCTTGATGTGTGCATCCAGGGATGAAAAGGAGGGGGAGTGTATTGCCCATTCTCGTGGGATGATAAAAAGATTGGTCTTCAGGAAGCCCTAACAAATGAGGGAGCAAGGAAGCAGAACTGAACAGCGCAGGCAGCATAAGCTTCCAACAATTTACAGTATTCGTTAACTCCCTTCCACAGATTCTTTGTGCTAAGTTTGGTCTGAAATGCGCCTTGTGGAGCGATATGTCATTTGTATGGACAGGATGCAATAGTAATATAAGGCTGCTTGCTAAACAGAGAATATTTTGTGGGTATAAAATAAAAGATGGGGGAGAGCATAATGCTGCTGATGTGGGGTAAGTGTTTGTAGGAAGAAGTGGAGGTCTGAAAATGCCTGGTTTGGTAAGTTCTGATCATGCATTTGGGATTGGCAGAGGGCCTGGGAGACTCCAGCTTTGCTTTGGGAACTTGTAATGATCTGCTTTTAAGAGAGTAGCAGTTGTGTGATGGTATGGAAGCACGATGTAGTCATCTTAGGTAAGTGAGGAGTCTTACAAAAATATTTTTCAATTTCTGAAAAATGTAAAAATCTGGAGGAAGATTAGATTTGTTGATATCTACTCTAGGCATGCTAAAAAGAATTCAAGGAGTCACTGTATGAATTTTGAAAGCCGTTACAAAGCCTGTAGTAATATTGTCACATGGCTCTGTGTTTGGAACACATTGTGCCTTAAGAAAAATGTGTTTGGAGAAACTTTGCAAAACTGCAGATTTTTGGTTTGATTTCTTTTGTGGTTTTTTTTATGTGGTTTTGTTTTGTCTTGATCTCTAGGTGCCTGTTACAAGGTTACTTAGTTTTTCTTCCTACAGAGTAATGAGGTACCTAGGTATCTATGAAGGTATACAGGGAAAAAAAATTGCTCACCTGTGGAAATTCTTTGCAGTTTCATTGAGAGCCAGAGCCTAGTCTGGTTTTGTTTTAATTTCAAACTTGTTTAAATGTTTTCTAACTGCTGAATTGTAATAGATTCTGTTATTGGAAAAGCTGCTTAAAATAATTCAAGATTTTCCTTTCTACTTCTCTCTTCAAATACATTGCCTGATGTTGAAAACCCTATCAGAACTTTATTTTCTAAAATGCGGTATCCTTGGTTCACAGGATCAGCAAAGGGGCTTGAAATTTCTTTTGACCTTGCATGTAGTCAACAAGAGATCTGAGATGTCAGAAACTCGACTCTTTTCCTGGCAGTGACTATGTCTGATGAAGCTGAAATCCTCAAACAAACAAAAGCCATAAAAGAAGCCCACACTTCACACAATCTTGAATAAACAGGTAGCATTAGGTAGCCCACATAAGGCCGCTCGTTGCCTTTTGAAAAGATTTTCTTTCTGAGGTTTTTAGGATGTTTATCAGGTCACAGCCCCAAATGAAGAAACTTGCTGTCTTGCAGTAGATGTTATCAGTGCCTAGAGATTGACGGTTCTGAACTGCAGAATTTTTTTGCAATGATCAGATCTCTTCCTCTGAGGAAATCTTCAAAGCTGTAGGAGTCTAATTAGCTATAACTATAATAGTGGAACAAAAATAATTAACTGAAAGGGAAATGTTAAGCAATGGAAATTAAATAACCCCACCTGTTTTGTTACATCTTCTAGCTTATTTTTTATGTAACTTACTGCCTTTCAAGTATCTCCCTTTTCTGGAGAACGTTATCAAGTCTGATCTACATTGATCTTTGTGTGTGCACGCGTGTGTGTATACACATATGCATGTCTGTTATCACCATTCTGGAGAGTTGATACAGAGTTGTACTGGGATGCTTTGGTGGCAGAGCAGGATGTTGTGTTAAATTTGGAATATTTCAGGCCAGTACCAGTTTGGGCAGCTGAGCAGAGGATGGCCATCCCATTGAGGGAGTTGTTGCTGTGTTTCCATACCTCTTCGCTGTAATCTCAATGTGCCCTGTGAGAGCACAGACCAAAACTTGAGTAGCCGTAACAATTTCAGGATCCTTATTCCTTCTAATATATTGTTCATGTGTACAACTTGAATGAGAGTCGGATTTGCATTCCATTCCTGCATCCCTACTGCTGGAGAATATTGGGACAAAGGAAGAAGGAACAGGAGGGGAAATCAAAAGTCTCTTGAGTATTGTACTCCCCGTTGAATATGACAGCCTGCTCGAGGAGTCTTAGACCAAGCTGTGTCATGTACCAGTTCCCCCCCAGCTTTTGGAAACTTTTATGCCCCTTTTGTGTTTGCTTTGATATTGTTGCAGAGGAATGAATTCTAAAAGTTGCTTATGCTGTTGCATTTATTCCATGTCTCTTGGGGCAGCTTCTCACCACACTCTGCTAATGACAAAGAGCTGCTTGGTGTTAAGGACAGGTGCCATAGGAAAAAACATTGTAGAACTCCACAGAAAGCAGTTTCATTAAAACATCTTCTGATTTCAAAACCTGAGAACTGTGATCTGCCCTAAATCTCTTGAAGTTGAACCAGTGAATGAGAAAGTTCAAATCTATAGGTTTATCCTCATTGTTTCCTTCTTTTCTGTTATTGTTGTGAAGTTCTGTGTGCAAGTTTCTGATTTTTGTATCATTGTTAGATCTTTGCATCATACTATATGTTCCCTTTAGGAAGGCTATTACCAATACAGCATCTTTCCCTTTGGCTTCCAGTTGCATTACAAGAGAGTGTGAGGTTGCAGCAAACATAAAATGCCTGTGCCCTTATTTATATGACAGGGTGCTTTCTGAAAGCAAACAACCCACGTCCAAGTTTCAGATATGCTCCCTCTTTTAGAATAAAAAACAACACCTCCTCCCCCCGAGATTGTAAAGTGAAATGGAGAAATGTATTGCATAATTCCTACACAGATCAACTCCTTTTTCAGATTCAGAGTACTTGGAATGCTATAAAGAAGAAAAAGTTTCAAAACCTTTTAGTCTTATATTTCAAGACATCTCAAGTTAGCAGTGTTATTCTTCCTCAAGCTGATTAACCTTGGTTTTGTTACCTGTATTAAAATATTTGCTTCAAAATAAGAGCTACTTGCCATTGCCTAGCAAAAGTGTAGCAGGTGGAGCAGATGAGTGAACTATATGTTTCCAAGAAGTGCTTCTCTGGTACAGTACATTTGATTGGCAATTGTCTCATGAAAGTATGATATTAATTCCCCCACTGAATTAATCTCTAATGGTTCAAGTTTGAGATGAGGAAGTTATTACTTGGGGAAAAATACTTCTGCTTCCTATGGAAAGAGGCAAGAACTCTTTGAGAAGAACATCTTGTGTATTACCCCAGCCCATGCTGAGTTTCTTCTTTCTATGTGGACCTACCACAGTGACAGAAGGAGCTGGAGTAGGCAACCATCTGTTAAGCACAGGTGGGACCATAGTGACTGTGAAGGCTGTGGCTGTACCTATGGTGCCAAGGAAGTGGCACTTTAGACGTGGAATCTCTTCTAAGGACTTCTGGGTGCAGGTCTTGGGGCTTCCCAGTGTGAAGTCAGCACTTTCCAGGTTTTCCCTTTTACAGCTCTGCCAGGCCTCTGTTGTGTCTAGCTTGAGAACGGTATTCCCCTTTTCTTTTTTATTCTCAGAATAGTTCCAGTTAAATGTTTTGAGCTGCTGTTTTCCCAAGCTGCATAATAGTAGACACTCTAAATTCTTTGGAGGTAAATTTGAACCAAGTATTTTTAGTGTCCTTAATCTTAGCAACAATCACTAGGAGGAAGCCTGTCAGGCGTCAGGGTAGAATGTTGTTACCAGTTTTTGCAGTAAAACCATAGTATTTGATCACTTTCAGTATTACCCCTGTGGTACAAAATATCAGTGACTTAAAACCACATTTGTGCGGTAACTCTCATAATGAGTTAGCCGACTGTATCACTAGTGTGCAAAGACTTAAAAACTCTTTATGACTGGTTTTGTTTGGTTTTGCTTTGAGAGCATGGAGGTCTGCAAATTAACTACTGTTCTTGCCAATAGGTTTTCTCAGTTGAAGAGCCTGAACCTGTCTCATAATAGACTGGGAGAGTTTCCTGTATCACTGTGCGAGATCTCTACTCTGACAGAGCTTAATATTTCCTGCAATGGACTTCATTACTTGCCAAGCCAGATTGGCAAACTGTTGAAGTGAGTATATTCTTTTTATCTGTAGTTGTAAACATTTTTGGTGGTTCCGTTGAGCACAGCTGATGTGAAGGTACTACTTATGAAAGTATGAGCGCTGGGGCAGCCTCTTCTGCCCATGAAGAATGAATGGTAGCTTTAACTCCAGCAGGAGGTCAAGAACCAAGATGTCCAATTGTTTTTCCTTGAAAATGAAGATATCACAGTATGTTTATACAGTTGCCATTTTAAGTCACTAGTACATAGCAAGTTATTAATCATTTATGATTTTCTGCCTATTCTACTGGCTATGTACAATATTTTAGTGTGAATCAGTTTTCTGATAGAGGAGTTGAATGGACTTTGGCCTGGGAAGACACTTAACAGTGAGTTATGATGCCTTGAATTGCAGGTGCCACCTTGCTGAACTAGACTAAACGTGAAGGCTTCTAAACGTATGAATATACTCTCACTTGAAGTTTAATAAACTTGAAGCTTTTTATGTTCTTTGGGGGGCTGGTTTTTTGTTTTGTTTTGAGTTTACTTTGGGGTAACTTGTATGATTTCTTGCAGGTTTATGTCCAATTTTTATGTAAATTTGAATGCATCTTGTTCTCTTTGCATCAGCTGCCATCTTGCATTTTCTTGCCTGCTTTCTTGATTTTCCTTCCTACATTCTTATCTAATTGTTTTTAAACTAGTATCGTAGTGGTGCCTTATTGGTTAAACATAAATATTGCTATATTTACATAAAAATAGTTAAGAGTTTCTGAAGATCATGCTGTCAGGGCCATTTCCAGAAGCCACAGATTAGTACAGTGAAACATCTATGGAGGTCAGTTAGGCTTTCTGAGCCCTGTCCTGGGTGGACGTTCTTTACACAGGCAAGAGCACACTGCTTATATTGCTGCAGTATTCATAAATGTCTTACACAAAAGAGATTGCAGATTTCTTAACTGAATGCAAGTTTGAAGTATAAGGGTACTTTATAGGAGCAAAGACAGTTTCAGGTGCAATTCCTTAATCACTACTATTAAAACATTACAGCTACTGATGTAGAAAAGATGAGAAAACTTCATGCAGATGAAGCATTGTCTTAAGACAATTGTATTATTTCTCAAATGACTTAATGCACATTTTTCTGCAGCTGCAGAGGTGTGTGACTTTCTGAATTTCTGTATATTGTTTGTATTTAATATTTTCAATACTGATGCAGTTTCTATTAAAGTTTTCATTTAGTGTATACAATTCTTCTGTGGTAACTTTTCACAGAGGTCTAGTGATTAAAAAAATAGCCACACTGTCACCAGCTAAATATATGAGGAAATTCACTGAAAATGCTAAATGTGATGTTCACCACTTTGCTGAATTATTTTCTTTCTCTTTTTCCCTGCTGCAGCCTCCAGACCTTCTGGCTTGATGGGAATTTCCTCACATCCTTACCAGAAGAACTGGGAAGTCTGCAACAGCTCAGCTGTCTTGGGCTTTCCTTTAATAACTTCTGTGAACTGCCAGCAATTTGTGAGAAACTCGTCGTCTTAGACAAACTAGCCCTGGCGGGGAACTTGCTGGAGACCCTGGACCTGGCAGTGCTGAACCGCATGAGTCACATCAAAAGTGTGGACCTGAGGTAAGGGGGGAAACTTGCACACGCACATAAACCAGATTGCTGCTTTCTATTCACAGCAGAGCAGCTGTGTAACTTCTAGTACATTTTGCAATAAAATAGCTGTAATTTTTTTTTTCTCTTACTGATTCTTTAGCTTTTAGGGAGTTCTGTTTCTGAGGGTGTACAGAATTCACTTAGTGAAGCAAGGTTAACTGAGCAATGCCTGAAGCACTGAATGTCACTCAGCCCTCTGGTTTCCACCCACCTCCCCTCCCCAAGGTGTGATTGTGAATCTCCAGGCAGAGAATCACAATCAGATGCAGAGCTCTCAGAAAGGGACAAAGAACCTTTTGTCTGTGACAAGGCAGGCTTTTATCTAGATTCTGCATCAGTTTCCTGTGTCTGTGCAAAATAACTGTCCCTTAGCCTAGCTTCTAATTTCTAGGCTGGTCTTCAGAGTTTCTTAAACAGTAGGGAATGAGAAAAACAGTTTCAAATAGCAGTGCAGACAAAGGAAATGTTTTTCTTTGTATTCACTGCCTGAAATCTGCCATTGCTTCTTGCACGTTTCACTGTGCTCGCCTTTGGTGTTAGCCTTCACCAGAACTCTTACTTTCCTATTCTTTCTTCTCTCTTCTTACTGATGTCCAGTGTTCCGTGTCCTATTTTCTGACTTTACAATGCTTGTCTCTGAGTGTTTAGGCTGAACAACCTGAAGAGAACAGCAGCTGACACTCTGGAGGGGAACAAATCTGTGACTTACATGGATTTACGAGACAATCAGATGACAGATCTGGATCTGAGCTCCTTGGGCTGCCTGGAGCAGCTGCACTGCGAGCGGAATAAGCTGAAAGAGTTGACGCTGAGCGGCTTCTCCCTTCGGGCCCTCTATGCCAACAGCAACTGTACGTCCTTTTGTCGTCTTCTCCTGCGTTATTCCTTCAAGCCCTGGGAACAAAACAAAACAGGCGTTTGTCCTCTCCCATGCACAAAATAAGTACTTATGCTGATGTTACAGTAGTGAGACTGTATGTGATGGGTCTTCTGAGGTCAGCTCCTAGGGATCACGTATGCACGTATGTGCGCAAGCTGTGTAAGAGGGGGAGGTTGTAGGGTTGAGTTACTGTCCAAGGAATTTGTCTTCTAGTGAGATCTGGTTGGGAGCCAACAAATAAAGGTACGGTTCTCCCTTGTTCTGGTGCTCCATGTGGCAGGTGGAGAAATGGGATAGAGAGACTCTGTAGTGCCATATGGCAGATGTATGAAGTGTGAACTCTGTCGTGGGAAGGATTGAGTAGAGACCTTGAATATCCATAAAGTAAGACTATGAGTCTCACTTGCTAGCTAGTCTGTCTGCTTCTCTGTGCTTTTCTCCCTTTGAAGCTCTGCAATCATAATTATTTGCTTTACTTCATCAGGTCTGACAGCCGTCAATATTTACCCAGTTCCTGGTCAACTGACGTGTCTAGAACTCTCTCAGTAAGTGACTGTACACCACAGAATTCTGGACACCTTTGTGGTTTTCTGCAGAAGTTTTCTGAAGCTTTTAAGCTTTTGAAAGAGTTGAGAGCAATTGAGGAAAGGCACTCCATCTTCACAAAAGAATTAAAAAGCCCAGCAGTAAAAATGATGAAAGTGTCCCAGACCAGAAGCCCCTCTGAACCAGTATGACCTGTTTAGGTGACTGGGTGTAGGCTGCACCTACATTTTCAGCAAAAAAAATCCAAGCAAGGACCACTGAACTTGTGGCAGCTTACTGGGCTGAATGGTGGGAATCTGTGAAGCAAACGTTTAGAATAGCTGCCAGTCATCTTGGCAGTTGGCTTCTTTGCCTATGTGTGCCCTTGGAGCAGCATTGTGAGACCTGTAAGACAGGGTGCCCAGAGGATCTGATCACCTTTTGCTTCAGTTCTGCGTTGAAGAACAATAGCAGGATAGTGTAGGGTGGCCTATTCTGCTGATGTCAGTGCTGTCAACATCAAGCCTGATCATAGAAGCCTTGCATCAGTACTTACTACCAGTTGTGCACCAGCTCAGTTTGCGTTACACAACTAGCCATGAGATAAATTCCATGTGACTGGTTCAGATGCTGTTGTTCATTTTTCTGCCTGTTGTTTTAGGTTTGGGTGTCACTAATGTCATACGGCATGCAAACAGGGTATGTTCCATATGGCGTGCTGGTGTCTAGCTTTTCCCCCTTGCTTTCCACAGCAATCAACTGCAGTGTGTCCCAGACTGGGCCTGTGAAGCAAAGAAACTGGAAGTTTTGGATGTGAGCTACAACCTCCTTGTGGAGCTTCCACCAAGGTCAGCAAACCACCTTCTTATACAGAGCTGAGCTTTCTTCTATGGTGAGCTGACTAGGGAGAAAGAAGCAGTGCTATTCCAGTCACTTTATTCCTTGTTATGCAGAGATATAATCCACTTACTTTCTCTGTGCAGCATTGAAAATACTCTGATTCAAATGTTGGAAAGAACTGACTTCCAAATCAGCTTCTTAAATAACAGGGGCCAGGTAATTTCATCCTATGGTTCTGGCTACTACTGCAGCTGTTTGTGCCTGAAGTGGAATACACTGCTATGATTTATTTGTGTTATCATAGTGCCTGTGAACACAGGTTGTAGGAGAGGCCCTAATAGACCTTGCCTCGACCCACAGGGATTTCATCTGTTGCTTTTTATAGCAAGATATCACAGAGATATGATATAGCCAATCTCAAAGGTAGCTTTCACAACACATCATCAGCTGATTCCTTTCTCCCTGTTCCCCTTTCAGTTTCTGCAGAAATGAGGTAAAGGGGAGACAAGAACTAATAAAATTTTGCAGATATTTATAATGACTTTTCCAAGGTACTAGGGATATCATGGGAGGAAGTAAAGTACCAATGTTCTTAGCCTAACAAGTGTGTTTGGGGGTGTGATCAGCTACATTGAAATTGAATGGAAGGGTGGATAACTGTGAAGAAAGGCAGGGAGCAGGTTGAAGCAATTCAGGCAGCAGGGATAGGAGGTGATCTGAGCAGTGACATTCTAAGGGTTGTCAGAGACAAGACTATATACATCAAAAGCAAGAAAAGGATGTAACAAAGATGTGATAATGAGAACTTAGAAAATAATTTAAGCCATGTCAATGGATGAAAAAGACCAAATTTTAAGTATGTTATGCAAAAAGAACCTGCAGAATTCAGACACAGAAATATATATTCTAAAAAGAAATTAAAGCATTTTTAAATGCTTAGGAATCTGAAGTGCTGGAATTAACTGAATCTCTTCCAGTATGTGTTTGTCATCAGCACTGTAAGTACGTCTTGTGTATGGTTAGAACTTCGCCAGCGTTGATTTTTCAGCCATTCATCACTTTAATCCAGCAGACTGAAGCTTAATGAGCTTTGCATAAGGGGGTTATAGTTCACTGTGAAGTTGCTTTTTACACTTAGTTGTCCAAAGCTAGAATTGTGTCAAAGTGGTGCGCAACAGTGTTGAGTGGAGAATACCCAAGCCAGCTCTGGATGAGTCAGGTTGAATAATGAAATTGGCGTATCTGCATTTGAATGGTTTTTTGTCCCCCCAGTGTAATGAACTTTGAGAAGCCACAGCATACAGAAAGAAACTGAATTAATTAGCCCACAGCTTCAAAGCTGCTCTGTACAGGGCTCTCAGAATATAGTCCTAAATTATCACCTCACCCAAGTGGGCGGGGTGGTTCTAGGCTACCTCCAGATGTGTTCAGGTACCCTTTCTCAGAACTCCCGTAAGCAATTCTCTGCAGTTTGTGGGGATAGAGGCCTTTTCCTTCAATAAGCACTGTGATTCTGGCGAATGTGACAACAGCCTCAGAAGCAATACAGGAGCGCTAAGCAGCCTGTTAAAGCTCTGAGTGTAAGTTGGCACAGGGGAAGCACTTCTTTCTGCCTACAAGTGAAAACAGGCATTTAAATCCATCCTTTGTGACTTCTCTTTTTTTCTCTGCCTGAAAGAATATGAGGCATAGGCGCACGGACAGACTCACAAGTTACTGATCAGCAGTAGCATAGAGGAAAATGTAGACACAATTCCAAGCTTTCAGAGTTACTGAGGCGCCATGTGTGGTTTTCTGCTTTGCATTGTTTACGTTTGTTGGATCAGTGTATTTTAATTTTTCTCTGCTGTACACTCAAATTATAATGGATTAAATATCTCCTCTTTCCCCTCTGTGGATGTGAAGAGGAGTGAACCAAGCTGATAAAGAAAACTCTGTGTCTTTCTAGGATCCTCAGCAGCTTGAGCCTTCGGAAGTTGATGGTGGGACACAATCGTCTGCAGAGCCTCCCACCTCTTCTAGAACACATTCCACTGGAGGTGCTGGACCTTCAGCACAACCTGTTGACTAAACTCCCAGAGACACTCTTTGTCAAGGCTCTGAAGTGAGTGGCAGCAGCGAGTGTCTTTTATCTGCATTAACCGTTGGAGCTGTAAAGGCTGATCGTGGCATCTGCATGACTGTCCTTGCAAGGTCCCATTTGCAAGGTCCCTAGTTAGACAGAACTAGGTGTGCACTTCATGGGAAGGGGATTCAGGTGTCATCAAGCTGATTTGAAGGAATCAGTCCATGTTAGTGTTTAATTACAGGAAAACAGAGGTTTGCCTAATCCAACAGTCAGCTGAAGAATTAGCTTCAGTTGCAACAGGTTCTAAAATCGTGTTACCGTCTGAAGAGATTTGTCTTTAAAAGTAGTGTGTAAATTCAGGTGCAAAGGAAAGAAACCATACAGATTTTAAGACAAAAAGTACATCAGGTCATTGGAGAACAGTGAGAGAGACTGTTACAAATGAAAAACCCTTCATAACTGTCTATTCAGACATGAGTCAGCCCTTCTTTTAAAGACTCTAAGAGTTTATGTCATCTGCTTCCACCACAATTACCCACCCCCCCTCCACAGGCTACACAGTACTTACTGTTTACTGTAAAATGCTGTGTGCATCTGCAGTGCTATATAGCTAATAAGTCATTAGTAGATGTAAATAATAAATCTTAATGTGAGTAGGGATTTTACAGTGTATTGTCTGGCCTCCTGTCTAATGCTGTTTCTCTGTCCACACTGGCATTTGTGTTGCTTCTTTTCCTGCTGTTAATGGAGTGGTTTAGATGATGTGAAGTCTGATTTTTGCACTTGCTGTGTTTAGCCTCAGGTACCTGAATGCATCTGCAAACAGCCTGGAGTCCTTGCCCTCTGCATGTACAGGGGAGGAGAGTCTGAGCATGTTGCAGCTGCTTTACTTGACCAATAATAACCTCACAGATCAGTGCATCCCTGTTTTGGTGGGACACCCGAGTCTACGGATCCTGCATCTGGCGAACAACAACCTACAGACGTTCCCTGCAAGGTAAATAAGTAATGCTGGTGGGCGAGATAGTGCTCACCAGGAGGATGTGGCCTGCCTTACTGTGATTGTATGTGAATCGGTGTCAAAGCAAGATGCTCTCCCTATGGCTTGATGACAAAAGCCTGCTGTTCCTACACACACACTGAGGAATAGCACGTTGAGGGGGACTGACACAGGGTGCTCTTGGCTGCTGTTATTCCTGTCCTCATTGTGGTGGATGTGTGTGGGGGGGGATGGAGACAGTATTTCTTTGCAACTCCAGTGCTACTGGAGTGCAGCTTGCTGTGCTGCGTTTCTTCACTTTCCAGTTTGCCAGGAGACCCTCAGTCAGACTTGTCAGACACAAGCTGTATAATTTCATCTGTTCATTCCTAAACAACGCTTACAATTTGGAGTTCAAATAGAGATAAATCTATGCTTAATGTAGCAATTTAAGAGGCTGGAGAGCTCCCATGTATTCCTAAGTTATTCCAATTGTTCTCAGTTAAATCGGTCAGGTGGCTGGAACACCTCTTATGTGAGGACAGGCTGAGAGAGTTGGGGTTTTTCAGCCTGGAGAAGAGAAGGCTCCAGGGAGACCTTCTTACAACCTTTCAATATATATATAGAGGGCTTAAAAGAAAGGCACAGAGAGACTTTTACCAAGGCCTACAGTGACAGGACAAGGCACAACAGTGTTAAACTGTGAAAGAGGGTAGATTTAGACTGGACATAAGGAAGAAATACTTTATAATGAGGGTGGTGAGACACTGGAACAGGTTGCCCAGAGAAGTGGGTGCCCTGGAAGTGTTCAAGGCTGGATGGGGCTTTGAGCAACCTGGTCTAGTGAAAGATATTCCTGCCCATGGCAGAGGGGCTGGACTAAATGATCTTTAAATGTCGCTTCCAACCCAAACCAGTCTGTGGTTCTATGATTTTTCCAAGCGTAGCTTAAGAAAACTTCAGCTGTCTATGCACAATGATAAATATACTCAGCTTTTTTTAGTTTCTTAGTATGCAAGGAGAGTTCCTCTGAACCCTTTCCAAATTCTTAATGCTTTTGTGAGTATGTAGACAGCAGAACCTGGATACTACTCTAGTGAAAATCATAAGCAGATAATGCTGGTTGTGAGCATCTACTTGAGTCCCCTTCTGGTGACATCTTTATCCACTGCTCTGTTCTGATTCAAGCCCTTTTCAGAGCCATGTCTCTGAGGATTGTTTCCCCTCTAAATGTTACTTGTACAAGTTCCTATGCGCATAGCATTACTTAACTAATTTAAATCTCTTGCTTTTAAGGTAAGTTCATGTTGCCAAATAGTTCATATTACTGTACGTTGAAACAGAGATTCCACCATATTGTTTGTCTGCAAATTTTACTAGGTATAATTTGGTAAACCTGTATATGTTTTTCTTGCTAATCAGTGATCTGTTGACTCTCATTGAATCAACAGTGCCTCCCCACAGAACCCTACTAGAAGGAGTTATGCTGAATTCTTAATTCATTATTGCTTTTCAGTATTTTCTGCAATCCAGTTTTGGGATATCAAATATATTTTCTTTGGAATATAGTAGAGAGTTAGTGCTGCGCTGGTAGACTTCTGTGTCAGTTTAACTTGTAGTTGCATAAAAACCAGCACATTCTGTTACAATAGCACAAAAATTTAAGGTGTTTAGGTTTTTTAATTAATTATTTGATATTGATTGCATCTGTCCAAGCTTTGCCATGATTCTTCCTGGTACTGGTCAGGCTAAACAACCACTTTCATGTAAATCTGTTTATTCCTACAAAGTACAGTGACACAGCTAAGGGGGTTTTGCCAGTTTTAAGACACTACAATCTTCTGCTTTAGTGCTTTAGAAATCAGGGGTGAAGGGATCTGTCTGTTGTATAAATCCAAGCCAGGCTTGGGGACCCTGAGCTATTAGAGCATCTCTTAGGACACTTGGTCTCCTATCAGTAAGTTAGAATTGTAGCCTATAAAGGGCAGTGTCTGTGGATACCTTACCTGCAGGTTCAGAAAGTGACAAGTTTTTTCCTATGAGATACAGTATTCTTTTGTTTCCATTTCAGCAAACTTAGTAAGCTGGAGCACTTGGAAGAGCTGAATCTGAGTGGCAACAAACTGAAAACAATTCCCACAACGGTGGCAAACTGCAAGCTACTTCATACACTTATTGCACATTCTAATGAAATCAGCATCTTTCCAGAGATCCTACATTTGCCCCGTATTCAGGTATTTTTATGGAGAAGGTAAAGAGATATTGGGGGAAAGTTTGTGTTGGATAATGAAGAGTAACTGCTAGGAGAGAACTGGAGCTCCCAGCATTTTGCTTGGTCAACCTGAGAAGAGGGCACAGAATATGCCTTCTAGATCTGTCGCCTTTCTGAGCCTATCAAAGATGGCTCATTTCTCATTCTTCTTTACCATTTATCTCAGGCTTGGTGTATTTCTGGTTTACCATTTGAGGCAGTAGGGAGTGCTACATAGCTCAGCAGTTTGTGTATATAGGCCTTCTGTTATTCTTAGTGTTACGTATTCTTTCAGTATTGGAGTCTTGGCTATTGCAGGTTGTAAGTATTTGCTGCTTATACATCATTCTTCTACTGATAGGTCAGACCTGCTTTCATCACCTGTTTGTGGGATACAATCAGTAGTGGGGTCATATGTGTGGGAGGAGCACTGGAGTAACTGATCATATGACAAAACAGAATATTTTAATTGTTATTGTGCTCTTTTTTTTTTCTTTTTTTCTTTTTTTTCTTTTGGATACTGCAGTTTGTTGACTTGAGCTGCAATGAGTTAACTGAAATCCTAATCCCTGAGGCACTGCCAGGTACCTTGCAAGAGCTGGACCTGAGTGGGAACACAAACCTGGTGCTAGAACACAAAACACTGGACATCTTCAGGTGAGCCATGGAGATACCAACCCAGTAAACACCTGCACAGGGAAGGGTAGCCCTTCCCAGGAGGGGAAATGGGGTAGTAAAATGTGTATCACAGCACGGCATAATGTTAGTGTTCCCTGCCTGAGGCACCTGAAGCTTTCTGTATTGTGGGATGGGAAAGTCTGGGTCCAAATCCTTGCAGCAAGCAAACAGTTTCTCAGGTGGTATGGGGCTCTCCCAGCTGTCTCTGGCATAAGCAGCCAGACATCTTTAGAAGGCCAAGGCCTTAAACTCCTCTCCTTGGTGCAGTTCTGTTCCACAGGCTGCTGTTTAAAACTCTAGACTGGACAATGTCCTAAGGCCACAAACTGTTGTGTGGGATCTAGGAGAGAATGACTTCTGTTCTTTTCTCTCTGTAGTCACATTACCACGCTGAAGATTGATACAAAGCCCTCCCTCACGGCAGACTCAGCACTCACTTCTACCTTCTGGAGTCATGGAGTAGCTGAGATGGCAGGCCAAAGGAATAAGTGAGTATTATGATCTGCTGGATGCTGACACTTTGTCTTCGCAGGGTGCTAGGTGGAGTGTACTGCTAAGCACCCAAGGAGACTTGTTTTGCTCAAGAGCTTATCCATCCCTCTGTCTCTTCAGATCTCTTGCAAAGTCTTGGTAACTCGGGCCTCCGCAGTGTCCTTTCCCTCAATTTTCACACTTGTCTTGGGACGCTTGGACTTTGCTTCCCACCCTAGCAGAGATGCTCTTTCTTTCTCAATGGCTGTGCTCATTGCCCTCTCCTGAATGTGGCCAAAGAGGGTTCGTGAGTTCAAATAATAAACTGCAGCTGTACATCTCATGGGGCAGTGAATGCAGAGACAGTAGCTTTGCTGCCCTGTGAGAACAGCGCTCATGGCAAGATGCCTGTGGTTTTGGGGACCGTATAATCTTCTGAGACATCTTAACTTTGCTTGTATGCTTTTCTAACAGGCTGTGTGTGTCATCCCTGGCACTGGGGAGCTTTGCAGAGGGGGTGGAGGCTGTGTATGGCATGTTTGATGGTGACAAGAACGAGGAGCTGCCACGCTTGCTGCAGTGCACCATGGCCGATGTGCTCCTGGAGGAGGTACAGCAGTCAGACACCATGTTCATGTCCAACACCTTCTTGGTCTCCCACAGGTAGGACAGTGAGCAAGCTGGTCCTGGTGGGACCTGCATAGGTATATATCACTTAATGTGTTAGGTGGGGTGAGGCAGCCTTCCAGAATGCCTGTTGCTGGAGTCTGGAGCCTTCCTACACCTTCTCCTCCAACAGGAAGCTGGGCATGGCTGGGCAGAAGCTGGGTTCCTCTGCTGTCCTTTGCTATATTCGTCATGATGTGGCCGATCCAGCCAGCAACTTCTCTCTGACGGTGGCCAATGTGGGGACGTGCCAAGCCATTCTGTGCCGAAGTGGAAAACCACTGCCTCTCTCCAAAGTCTTCAGCCTTGAACAATGTCCAGAAGAAGCCAAGAGAGTCAAGGAGCAAAAAGCCATTATAACAGAGGTTGGTTTGGACCCTCTTCACTTCAGCTTCCACCCTTGCTTAAAAGCTTGGTACAAATACATGAGCTCTGCTGCCTGCATATTAGTACAGGGGAGAGGATGGCATGAAGGTGTTCAAGTGACTTGTCTGTCGCTTCTTGCCTGCTTCTCTTCCTGATTAGCTATTCCAAATTACACGTTCCTAAAACACCCATTGTAGTCTGAAAACTACAGGTACAGAATGCCAAGGGTGGCTTGGGGAGAGAGAGAGGAAAGAAAATAGGTGTGGAGCTAAAGGAAGGGAGGTCCATAATACTGTGTGTGACTTGGGTGAGTGTGGAGAGGAGCCACTGAAGAGCAGAACAGGGCCTGGGAACTCATTTTGTCTCAAAACCCACAAAAAATCTTCAACATTTCTTGAAAAGTATGACTGGAGTTACCTCTCTTTGGATTTCTTCCATGTTTTACTCAGTGAAGGTACAGGATCAGTGGCCCTTAAGACATGCAGAACATCAATATGAAGTAGATTATAGGTAAAAATTTTAACAGAAAAATATTCATTGCCTTTATGCAAGTGTGTTACAATTATTTCTGAAGAACTCTGTAAAAGTAACTTTCTAAAAACTTGGAAATAACAGGGAAGTCCCAAAGAACTGGAAAATACATTGTCAGTGAAGATCTGAGAAATAGGTGCTACTCATATTAGTTTTATGCTCAGTGGGTCTTTTCAAAAGTACCAGGTTCTTTGAGATCAGTGTGCTGCAGGTGCTCTAGCTGCACATTTCAGAATAGTTTGCTGCAGTTCTTCAGAATGTGACAAAAAGTCTTATGGGATAAAAGTGTGTTACTGCCAGCACAGGTGATGGACAGTTACTGTACGTGATGATCAGGTAGAGTGAATGTCTGTGCTGCGGTACTCCTTTCTCCTATACTGTATTTGTGTACTCGCATTTCTTGAGGCTCCAAACCAGCATATGGGGAGGGTGAAGACTGCTCTACAAATAATCTAATTAGCAGATCTAACGCTACTGCCTTCTTTCTCTTGTCTGCAGGACAATAAGGTCAACGGTGTGACTTGCTGTACTCGGATGCTGGGCTGCACGTACCTGCATCCTTGGATCCTGCCTAAACCACATGTCAATTCCATTCCACTGACTGTACAAGACGAGCTTCTACTTCTAGGGAACAAAGCTCTCTGGGAACACCTTTCTTATACAGAGGCCATCTCGGCCGTGCGCCACCTACACGACCCGCTAGCTGCTGCAAAGAAACTCTGCACTTTAGCCCAAAGCTACGGTTGCCAAGACAATGTGGGTGCAATGGTGGTGTGTCTGAACATCAGTGAGGACAACTGTACATGTGAGATGCACGGCCTCACTCTGCCAGGCCCTGGGGGATTTAGTTCCACCACCACCAAGCCAGCAACCCCTTCATCCAGCAGTGGAATCGCTTCAGAGTTCAGCAGTGAACTGTCTGCTTCTGAGGTTAGCAGCGAGGTGGGCTCCACTGCTTCAGATGAACACAATGCTGTTGGTCTTGATGGCAGTTTGCTACCACGACAAGAGCGACGTTGCAGCCTACATCCTGTGCCCCCCTCAAGCATCTTTCAGCGCCAGCCTTCCAGTGCCACCTTCTCTAGCAACCAGTCTGACAATGGTCTGGATAGCGATGATGAGCAGCCTGTGGAAGGTGTGATGACAAATGGCAGTAAAGTGGAGGTAGAGGTGGACATCCACTGCTGTAAAGGAAAGGGCCTGGAGTTTGAGCTTCCTGCTGCAGAGTGTGGCTCCTCTGCGCCAGGGCCAGAGGATGACTCTGGGCTTGTCCTCGTCATTCGGAGACAGAACAGTGTAAACAGCAACACTGTGCAGAGGGTGGTCAAGGAAAAGTGCGAACTGCAAAAATCTCTTTCCACATGCTGTCTCTATGGAAAGAAGCTTTCAAATGGCTCCATAGTGCCCTTGGAGGAGAGCCTCAACCTCATTGAAGTAGCCACTGAGGCACCCAAGAAGAAGACAGGCTATTTTGCTGCTCCGTCCCAGATGGAGCCAGAGGATCAATTTGTGGTGCCACCTGATCTGGAGGAGGAAGTGAAGGAACAAATGAAGCAGCGACAGGAGAATGGAGCAGATCAGGAGCAGAAAGAGGAACATGCAGCGACTCTGCCAGAGGAGTTTGACACAGCTTTGTAACCCTACAAGTACTGCTCCCGTATCGTCTGTCCCAGGAAGCTCTGTCCCATAAGGGCTGTCTTGCTCTCCAAGGGGAGCTGGGATCTGCAAGGAGTACAGGCATCTGCTGCTTCCTTAATGAAGTCGAGGAAGAATTGGGAGTGCTAAGGTCTGGGCTGTCCACTTGTCACTGTAGAGTCTCAGTTGTTCTATGAGCACTCAGCCCAGCCAGCTGAGCTCCGTGTCAGGGACTGTCTGGAAATCCTGCAAGCACTAGAAGAAAGCAGGTGTTCCAACACCTGCCTGTGACTCCTTGAATCCTGAGGTTCTGCCAGCTCTGCAGGAAAAAGGCTGGCATATGTGTGTGTGGGGCGAGGAGGATGCTTGAGGGGGCAATGTTCAGTGTTTAGAGTCCTGTGAATATGTCTGATGCAGTGCCCCCCCCCGCCCCCCAGCACCTGACTTTGTTATTCCTTGAAAGAATACAGCCAGTTGCAATGAAGCTGACCCAAGAATGGTTTCCTACATTAATTGCAAGCACTTTTATTGATTGCACTTAAGCTGTTCTGCTCCACTTAAGCCCAGCACTTTATTATTTAGGGTTAGGGGAGAGAGCACTCCACAGCAGGTGTGGTGGGAGCTTTTCCCTATGGACATTGTTAGGGCAGTGGAGGACTCAGGGTACCAGTGTTCTGATGGGCACTGGTGCAGGGTAGAGTGAGGGTTATGATGGGATCAGCCTGTGCAGGATGAGAAAATACACAGCTGAGGGATAAGCAGGTGCCTACTCATGCGTTTTACATGGAGCATAGGAGAGACCAGCTCTGGACCGGCTGATTAAGGTAACAGAGCTAATGCTTCTAGTTGCAGAGCACAGACCCAGCTCATCACCAGTTTGGCCACCTCCCATCATGAATGCTTCATGGTAGAGGCTTCCCGTATCTAGAAGATACGGGATGAAACCAGCAGCTTGTGCTTGTTTCAGTGAGGTGCTCAGTCTGAGAGGAAACCAAGTTGTGAGCAGTGGGACACTGCTCTAAGGCTGGTGAGCAGTGGGGCTGCCCTTCATATGCTGAGGAAGCATTCAGTGCTCTGTTCCACCAACATCCACCTCTGCGCTGTCAGCCACAGCATCTTTGCTTGCCTCTGAAAGCAAGAGTCGCGTTCCAAATCCACCAACCTGCTTTTCATGGTACATGCCCAATTCGGCCACAAACAAGGTGAAAGCATATTTGGTTTTGCTTAGCTCTCAATGCAAAAGGAAAAAATAGAACTTCTCACCTTTAATATCATCTTTATCAGCACTGGAAAAGATGTTTAAAACAGCCCCTCTAATGGTGAACTGGCCAGTCTGCATTTGGCAGATGTGTTGTGTTTCCTTGAGGATTTTTGGTGCAGGGTGTGAGTTGGCCGCCTGTGTCGTCATCTCGTGTAAAGGCTGTGAAAAGACCACTGCCCCCGTGACATGCAGATCCGTCTTCCTGAGCTGGCAGAGCGCTGCCCAGGTCACGTCAGGGGTGCAGTCATCCTGACTGTAATGTGGGCTAGTGCCTTTTCTTCTTTATTAATTATAGTTATGAAGAAAACTTGACAGTTTCTTCTCAAGAGCTCTGAGTTGTATATTTTTGGATCAAAGTCAGGCCTTGCTCAGAAAGAAGTACTGTGCAGACTACTTGTAGGACTCTGTTAATATGGATCTTTTGACAAAATCTAATGGAGTTTTACTGAGATTTCAAAGCACCTTGAATTTCTTCTCACTAGGAACAAAAATAATGTATTTTTACCATGCATGAGAGAGCATCATTTTAGGATATACCTTGTGCTAGTTACAATGTAATCATGAAACAACCCAAAAACTTTTTTCCAGAGTTTAAACTCTCACAGATTTTGGATGTTTAAATGCCCATTTCATTTGGAAATAGAGAGAAAAGCTAATTCTTAGAATCACAGAAACAGCATCATTTGAATCCCTTAGGCAGAGAAATGATAGCAGGAAAGATTAAAAAAACCTAAACCCCAAACATCTTTCATGCTCTCCCCATACAAGTATGCAGAAAAAGCTCATCCCAGTGTATTTGACTGTAACTTTTAATTCTGTCACTGATGATAGTTTTACCAAATATGTGTGCCCAGCCCAACGCCTTCTGATACCTGCCAGGGATCCGAAGCAGCCCCTGTTCATGTTCAGTACGGGACTGATGCAGAAATACACTCTTCTTTCTGAGTAAGACTGTGACAAACCTTGCACTAGGAGAGAGGCAGATGTTAATGCAAATCAAGTCTCTTTTTCATGCACTGATGTGGAAAGTCCAGTGTGTCCTTGCCAGTCAAACCAGTAGCATTGCATGGAGAGTTGGCATTGCCACAGGGAGTTACTCATGAAGGGCCCTACCTAGCTCGGTGGGGAAGGACTAAGTAGAACAAAGCTCTGGAGTGGAGCATGCACATCTCTGAGCTGCTCCTCCTCATGGTGGTGGCAGAATGGAATGCAAGGAATTCCTGCTTAGCTTTTTACTCCGGTGCCATTTCTGGTTTGAAGCAGAAAAGGAGTTTAATAGAGCCAGCTCCTATTTTCCATGGGTGTGAACTGTCATGGCAGAACATGGCTTGTTCTCTTACACTAGGCAAGAGTCCACGGCATTCTCTGCTGAAGCAGGTATTATGAACTGTTTGTATTACTGTGGGCAGCACAGCCTGAGTGCTTCCCTCCACCACCACCTTTTCTTTTCCTGCCTCCCTACAGGCAGCAAGCTTCTGCTTTGTCTTCCTCACCTTACTTACTACCACCACCTTAGATTTCAAGCTGCCCAGGTGCTCTGCTGTAGGTGGAACAGGTATGAATCAGCCAGTCTAGTGAAGGACTCATAGCAGGGGACAGAAGGTGTTTTCCCAGTTCTCTTCCTGTTCTCCAGTCTCTTCCCTGATTTTTGTATGTAGTTCTTGCACAGGTGCATCATCTCCACAGAGACACATCACAAAGAATGTCCCAGACTTGCTATTAGAGGGAGGTTCTCAGCTTGGGGTCATCAGGCTTTCTTGTCCCTGCTGAGCAATGCCACACCTGCCGTGCTCAGCTGGTGAGGTGGTTTGTCCATCTCTTCAGTAATTGTGGCTCTGCTGGCGAGTGTGCTCGCAGAGAACAGGTACTCTAAAGGCAGGATCCATCTGCCCTGCCCTGTCCGGTCCAGAAAGACTGCTGCAAAAGGAACCCTTAGAGGTTTTATTTAGTGACGAGTAGTTGGGGGCTGAGTATTAAGGACGAGGGATAGCCTCCCAGTTGCTCCCAGCACCAGGCCTGGTGGAGGCAGCGCCACAGATTGCTAGGACCTGATCAGAATCCTCAGCTAGATGGGAGGGTAAAATCCTGTTCCAAGAAGGAGCAAGTTATTTCCTTTTCTTGGGGACAGGCTGCTGTGAGGTCTGAAATCCTTCTCCCAGGACACAGGACTTTCAGCCACACCTACGGACCTTGGACTTCAGGAGTTCCTGCACTCCTTCCGAATGGTGATGGCTGTCGTGTCACTTGCCAAAGCCCTTCTTCAGGCAGTAGGTTCACCTCTTTTGGTTTTGTGCAGTTGTTGTTTCCTGTTCCATTGCTGTCTGAAGACTCAACTGTATTTTTTCCTCTTTTTTCACATTTTAAAATGTTACCTTTTTTTAAACTTGATTCATATGACCCCATGCATGTTAAAGAAATACGGCAGTGCAACAACTGTTTATTAAATAATCTTTTTCATGTTTTTTGTTTTAAAAAGGAGACTATTTTCTGTATCCCACTCTAGCATGCACCTACAATAATCCCTGGTTTTTATCGTGTATGGGAGTAGGTTGTCCAATGAATGCACCTTCAGCACTGTGGCCTATGTTTGTATTGCTCTGGAGAGGCAAATAACTTAAGATTGCTGGAAAACACTATTCCATTGATTCATTATTCAGATGTATAGAGCAGTCCAGGAAGGAAGAATATTTTTGCATCAACTTTTCAGCTGACTTAGCAATAAAGATTTTTACTTTCATCTAACTATATATTCTGATTCCGTTACTGCGCTGGAGGGAATTTGTGGAATATCTCAGTCAAACACAGCTGTGGCTCGCAGTAGCGGGGCTGTAGGATCTCCTTCACTGAGCTCTGTGTGCTACTTCACTCATCAGCCCCCCAAACTAAAGCTGCTTGTAGAACACCGTGCGGGCGGAAGTTATTATACCAATTACTAGGCAGTTTTCTGTATCCTGCCAGAGGAATCCTGCCCTGTGAACTGGCTCTAAGTAGCGCCGTACAGCTCTGGAAGCAGCGGCAGCAAGCAGGAAATACAGAATCATTAAAACAGATGGGACCACAGTGCACTATCCACATAAATCTCTGAAACACTCAAAAGCATCCAGCTCCTGAAAGGGAGAAGTCAAGCCAACCCCAGAGTACCTGGTGTGTTCCTATTTAGCATTTGCTTTACTTTTTTATCTCTGGCTCTTAACAACATTCTATAGTTTTGGTGAGGATTTAATCACTGGTGCCAGTGAAACTGCAGATATAGCCAAGACAAAGTACGTTTCTGGTATGTTTAGCTTTATATTTCTGGGATTTATTTTTTTTTTTAATATGGGCAGGATGGGTCTGAGAGCAGTGGTGGTTCCATCTTCACAGGGACAGTGCACACAGTGACATTTCCTTCCAAGGCATGATTTTGTGATTCTAGTGCTACTTTTCTTTTCCCTGTTAAATTCCATATAAAACTTTTTTTTTTTTAAAGAATTTAAATTTCACCTTTTTTTTTAATAGATAATACAAGGGCAGTACCTCATTTCCCCAACTTGTACGTTAATGTATTTTGGAAACAATATACTTCTATCTTAAACCACCTGTTTGAGCTCATAAAGCTTTTGTCTGATTATCCCAACTCAGGGCATCTTTTTAAGCTAAAACTGTTCTATCCAGGTTACACAAAAGACCATTTCACACAAAACCGTGCCCTCTCCAGGAGAGTTGGAAAAGGCGCTGTGTCACAAATTAGGCTGAGCGCATTCATCATTTTCTAAGTTTATTTCCACATTCTCTGATGGCTCTAGAAACGCCAGGTTCAAACTGTCCCCTTGGTTCCAAGAGACCTTTGAGAAAGCAATAGTGAGCTGCCCCAACCATGGGGCTCGATTGCTCGTTTTTAAGCGCTCTGTTCTCGGCGAACAGTCACTCGCCCTTTGTAAAGACAGTTTCAGCTACACCAAGCAGAAGAATGGAGTGGTTGCTTGTAGCAAGGGTTTACTGGAGGCGAACCAGGCACCGGCCAGAGGGGAGGGAAAGGTGACCTGTGAAGCAGGTACTGTGCTAGTCAACTGCACAGGGACAGCCACGCTACCAAGAGACAGCCACCAGATGAAGACAAGCCATGGGACTAACTGCGCCTGCTAATAATAATAATAATGCAAATTCGAGTGAGGAACAGCTTGATTCTGCCCTATTTAGAGCTGCGCTCTGGCTGTGTGCTCTGCTGCAGCGTTAAGGGTGCGCTGCCCAGAAGCAAGGAAAAGGAGCTGCCTCCTCGGTAAGGAGCCTGGCAGGAATCACCACCGTTCCCGGAGGGGAGGAATCGTTCTAAAGCTCGTACAACTCTGCTGGCTTCTCTTTCAGTTCGCGGACTCTCCTGTAGCCCCTGGCAGCGAGGCCTGCACTCAGCAGATAGGCCACCACGGCCATGCAGCCCCAGAGGCCAGCCGCGATCTCAGCCCCATGCAGGCTGCACTCGAAGCCCCGGTAGCCTTTGCTTCCATAGAGCTGCTCCCTCTCCTTGCACACCGAGGAATTATAAACCCCCAGCAGAAAATGGAAGAAGTAGTAGACAGCAGGTACCATCCCAATTGCAATCACTACATCCAGGATGCACTCCAGTAGCAGCCATGCTGGGAAACGCCAAGGTAACCGCAGCGCACCAAGCAGGATGAGAAGGCAGGAGAGGGCCAGGAGGGACCCCCCCATGGCCATCGCTGCCCTTGCGACCGGCAGCTTTAGCAGGTAGAAACGCTGGTCGAGCTGCTGGGCTTTTTCCCCGTCTGCTCCGCTGAAGCCGCTGTAAGCCCCGCCATAGTGGTAGTAGTAGATGCCCCCCAGGCTGGCGAGGCCCGTGTACCCCCCGGTCGAGCCGTAGGACACGGAGCTGCAGACCAGGATGAGCAGGGCCAGCAGGGCTTCCACCATCTGGCAGCAGGCTGCAAGGGGAAAGGCAGAGGTGGGACGGAGCGGAGAGGCCGCCGAGCCCCGGCGGGACAAAGGAAAGGGGATCTCCCGCAGCCGCGGCGGCCCCGCTCACCCCTGGACGTGCGCAGGTACCGGCACCGACGGCACTCCAGCAGCCCCGGCGCGGCGGGACG
>VXAK01018200.1:93021-130066 GCA_013399435.1 Arenaria interpres | reverse complement strand
CCCCGAGGCCACCTGCCCGCCCCTCCCACACCTCCCGCTGCGTCCCGGCCGCGGGGGGCGGGAGCTGCTCCGTTCCGCCATGGCCCGGCCTGGCTCCTCTCCTCCGGTGCGGGGAGCGGAGAGCCGGGCCGGGCCGCGGGGCCACCGAGGCGGGGATAGCGGGGGGCTTGCCGCGGGGGGTCCGTCCCCTCCGTCCCGGGGCTCGGCTGGGCCCTGCCGGGGTCCTCCCGGGGGCGGTGAGCAGCTCCGGGCCCGCCCCTCCCCAGGGAGGTGTTAATTGGGCTGGTGGCGGCCACCTCCCTTCGGAACCTGTTCGGGGACCTTGTCGGCCGCGGGTGTCCCCGCTCCCGTCCACACGGACACGGTCCCCACAGCCAGCCCCTTGTGGCGACAGGGTCCCGAAGTGCCCCACCCGCCGTGGAACAAGTTCCTGTTTGTAGCTGTTGGGAACAGCAGAGGCTTTTCCCTCTGCTGAGGGGTTCGGTGGAACGTTCGGCGTTTGGCTCCTCTTGCACCTCTCCCAACCTCAGTCCTGCCCCTCCGATCCCTTCCCAGACCCACGTCCCAGCCTTTTCAGCCTCTCCTTGCACAGCCCCGGCACCGTTCCCTGTGTTGTATCAGCTGCCCTTCTCCGGCCCGTCCGTAACGCCCCTACATCCATGGGGAGGTGCAGTGGCTGGACCTCCATGCGCCACCTGAGACACGGGTGCAACCAGGGGTTTATCTCACAGTGGTGTGACCGCCTCTGCCTTGGCCCGTGCTTCTCCTGGCAATGCATAGCATTTTGCTGCTTCTCCAGCTGCCCGGCATGTGGAGGCCGTGTCTCCAAGGACAGTCATCAACACCTTGGGATCCATCCTGCAGTCCAGCACTCTGCAGGCCGCATTCAGGTAATTTTCTTTGGGTGCATTTCCTTATATGTATCCCTACAAGACCACATTAGCCCTCGTCTGTGTCTGTCTGCTGGGGGCGCTTCAGACAATGCCATGGGACCTTTTTCCCGGTCCCATGAGCGCCTTTCCACCCTCAGTGGTGTCCTGCTGCCCGGTGGGACTGGGGGCCACCCCATCCGGGGAGGCTGCCGAGCACAGCCATCACCTTGCGGCAGAGGAGAGCATGTTTATTTGTTTGTTGGCAGTTGCTGGAGTGAAGGCAGGTGCCCGAGATCTCACCCATGCACCAGTGTCAGCGTTTCTCAGGGGCGGTCAGGGCAGAGCTGATTGAAGAAGGGGTGTGTGGCGTGGGAAAAAATAATTTGGAAAGAGAGAGGGAAGCATAGAAAACTCCACAGCCAGAGTGAATGCTTTTCATCCAAAACTTTAAGCAAACGCTGCCTGGAAAAGCTTCAGCAGTGCAAAGAAATACTTTTGTTGCATTTAGGGAAACAGGGTTACCCCATGAGGTCTCAGACACAGTGTCCGAGTATGTGCCCCAGAAGGTCCAAATTTGTCACTAAGATGCAGAAATACATTTCCTCCAGCTGTAAGATTGGTGGCAACAGTAAGATGGCTTTACCCTTATGTCTTTGCAGGAGCAACAGCAACGACCCTATAGACTGATACCCTAAGAAGCCTATAAACTGCAGTACTTCTGCATCTCAGCACTGTACGAAAACACTCTCCCCAACATTTTGCCTGACTCCATGAAGGACAGGAGATCTGAAAACTCGCCTTAACATTTACTTAGTTTGGGGCTAAGAGAGAAGCAAAACAAAAGGACTCATTGTTCAACCTCCAGGTCAGACAGAGGGGACAGGAGCTGTATGGTGATGGTAAGTCAGGAGGTGGGGAGCCCCAAGGGAGCTTAGGAGGAGGGCTCTGGAGGTGGTGCTCAGCAGTGAGGCTGTTGCAGACACCTTTCAGTGAGCGGAGGTTGCATCGCTCCTGTTCATGTGCCAGAACCCAGGCCGCCCTGCTGCCACGCAGAGGGAAAAGAGCTTAAAGGCTTCAGCAACCCTTTGTATGATTTTAGGATCCTGGGCAGTGCCATTTTGCTTGGTAGAAATTTTAACTGTTATGACAAGGAAACGAACAACTAAATTGAATAACCATGAGTCACAAGAAGGGATTAAATACGTGTTTCTTATGCAGAGTGTTGCTGTGGGTCATCCAGGAACCCGATCTGAAGCTTTCTTTGGAATTTGGGATGTGCTGGAATTACTTGTTCAAAGACAGAGCTGGGAAGTGCCGCTCTGGTGCTTTGATGGTGCATCCAGTGTTTTACTGGAGTGTTTGCTACTAACAAGCGAGGTACAAACTTCAAGATATTGTAGAACTGAGTTGGCCTTATTCTATTTCTGTTGCTATATCGAGAATTGTTAAAAAAATGCTGTGTGTCACTTCAGTCCTGTTCGAAGTACCTGGGCTGAGCTTGGTCAGTGTCATCTTCTGGGTTCCTACTCTCACTGCAACAAGTAGCAGCGAGCAGGAGAGAGCAACAGGAAGCTGAGGACACCAATATTAATCTTCACCTTTCCTTTGGCTTCTCTCTTTTTCATTTTCTCTTTTTATTTTTGGCTCTTCTGTTTCCTGCTGCTGCTGATGTCATTGCTGCGCTAAGGGAAGGGAAGGGTTCCCGTGGGCCAAGAGCTCTGACCTGGTTCAGTGCCCTCCCTGGGAACTTGGAGGGGGAAGTGGAAGGAGCAAGTCATGAACCACCTCGTATTTCTCCGGTGTGAGGTAGCTGGGAGCTGCAGCACAGTCACTGCTGAGCACCACAGCTAGATTTATTGACTGTCCCACATAAATAAATAATCACGGGAACAATGAGCGCAACGCGGTGACGATGCAGCGCTGCTGCAGAAAAGAACTGGAGGTTATTGTGAACGACAAATTGAACTCAAGTCCACAATGTCATCCTGTTGCGAAAAAACAAACATTGCTAGGGTGTATAAACAGGAATGTCACATGTAGGACGTGAAGAAATTCTTCTGCCCTCCCCTCCTGTGCCGGTTGGGCCTCCATCCAGAGGTGAATGGACCAGTTGGAGGGGATCCAGAGGAAAGCAAAAGAAAGCTCTAGAAATACAGCCTATTGAGAAAAAGGATGGATCACAGTCCTCTCATTTGACGCAACAGGTGTCTGTTGACAACTGACAAACTTGTTAATAGGGAGGTGTCTTAACAACCTGCCAACTTCTAAAAAGCCGCTGTCAAGAGAAGGGAAATATTTTGTTCTCCCTGTTGGCTGTTGGCATGGTCAGGAAGCAGTGAGCTTAGCTTGAAGCAAAAGGCATGGGATTTCAGCACCCCCCAAAAAAGACAATACTTCTCCCCCACATTCCAACTCCACCACTTTGTAAGGAGACAAGCAGTTGTTGCTGGAGCAGATTGTTTGGGCAGACGGTGGGTTTCCATCACTGGGGCCCAAACTGGGTGATGAGAGGGGCTGGCCTGCCTGTGCTCATGGAGAAGGAGGTGCCTGGCACTGCCCACCCCACTCACTGCAAGCTCATGGTGTTGCTTTGCCCTGTGAAGCCACCATGCCCCTTTCCATCCCTCCCCCATTGGCTGGTCACTGCCCCTGTGGCATCAAGGCCATCGGGGGGGCAGCTGCCACAACAAAGCACGCAACAGCTCAAGTCTCTGAAGTCATAACTCAAACACAGGGTATGCACTTACATAATGTTTACCTGGACATAAGCAAAACACAAGGATGGACAAAGTGTTTCTCCTCACTGTTCCTGTACCCAGGAGCCACTGAAGCTCAGGCTTCGTGGAACATTCCTCTCAGCATCTGTCACAGGGCTCGCAAGTCTTTTGTTGGCGGCTGTTGGGCCTGTAGCTCACCAGTGTTTCCCATTCTCCATGAGCCTGGAGTGCACTTGGTGTCTCTTAGCAAGCTTTCAGGGGACTTGGTGCCCAGGCTGAGCGGGTGAGGGCCCTCACAGATGCCAGGGTCCTTTACTGCTGCGATGGTCCGTGGCTGGGCAGAGCCAGCTGGATTGCCCGGCACAGCTGGTACCAGCTTGCAGCGCTGCATTTGCAGACACTGGTGTTGTGGGAGGCCCACAAGATTCCACAGTCATAAAAGCATTTGTTTTTTACATTCCCTAGTTTCCTTGACAGAGGGAAATTGCGATTGTAGGCGAGAGCGCTCTTTAAGGCAGGTGTATTAATGCGGCTGCTTCCAGCCTGGCCCAGGGCCTGCAGACAGGAGCTCTACCAGGAGCCCAGCCAAGGTATCACTGTTCCCGCTGCGACGCCTGGTGTTCATGCACGTCGTCAGCCACCTTGTTCCACGGGTAGAAGCGCAGAGATGAGACAGGTCCCAGATGCCAGCGCTCCCCTTTCCAAAGCCCAGCTCACACAGGTGGGAAGAGCACCCTGCAAACTGCTTCTGTACACAGGCTGCTCTTCCAGACCGAGGCATCTCTAGCCAGACAGTGCAATTTGCCTTTTAATGTCCTCCAGATTTTTATTTCTGAGATCAAATCAAAATTGATCCTAAGTACAGGCAGATAAAGCAGCTACTGTATGTTTTTGAGCCACCTGGGCACTGGCTTTGAGTCACTGTGTGGATTGTGCCATCTTTCTGGCTCTTAAACACACTGTTTGCACAGCTTTGTAGAATCTAGCTGCAAGGTTTTTTTTGAGCTGATTTTCTGCTCTGATTATGTGAGGAGAGATAATGCTCCTTTTCAGGTGAATGCTGCGTAACTAAGATTGCTGGAGGCACAACAATCATCATGGTTTGACCAGAGACTCACGCAGATATACGTAGGTTTGGCACAGCAGCCCTATCCACACCACAAGGCAGATTTAACTGTCAATATGTGCATTTTCAGAGGGACCGTGTGACCTGATCTCTAACAGACAAGGTTTGTCCCTCACGTTTCAGAAAACCTGCTGCAGTGAAATGAAGATAAATGTGCTGTGGGAATCAATAAACAGTCACTAGAATCATGAGAACCAAGGAGGCTTTGTGGGTGTTTGCTCATCTAAATGAGAGATTAATAATAAACTGATTTAAAAAAGAAGAATAAAAAAATCATATATTTGGTTGTTAAAAGCTGAATCAACTGGAAATACAGAGACCAGAGATCGGGCTACACGGATATTTGTGGACACCAGCCCTGAACTGGTTGAGGCTGTTGCCAGTGTCAGAAAAGAGCAGATAGAAATTGCTGAAAATAAAAGCCAAATGTGAGGAGGTAACTAGTAAAGTGACTTGTTACTGACTGTGGTGGATTTTTGTGGTGGATTTGCAGGGTACCAGTTGGGGGTTGTCAGTCCCTGGAGCAGGGCACATGGGCAAACCTCTGCTGGTGTGTGTCCTGCCCGCAGCCTGGCAGAGACACAGGTTTGTTGGTGCAGCCATGCTTGAGCCTGTGCTCCTCTCCAGCAGCCATTAGTCAGTCCTGCTTTGTAACCATGGCTGGTTCTGGAAGAGGGAACTGCTTGCTCTTGCTGGTTTGGCCTCTGCCCACAGAAAGAAGGCTCTGGGCAGTCCTGGTACCAGAGCAACCAAAAAGCCATGGAAGCCATCACCACTTTCTTCTTCCACTGGGAAGTGATTAAAATCAGTTGCTCAAGGTACACAAGAAGGAGGGATCTGAAGAGGTCTGCTAGGAGATACCTGTGGGGGAGAGCTGCTGGGACAGAGGGGCAAATTGCAGGGGGGAGACCAGTCAGGGCTAGTGGGGTACAGCTGCCCTGCTGGCACAAATGCATCCTGCAGGGTATGGCCACCTCTTTCACCCCACCATACAAGGGGTGGGTTGGCCTTATTTGTAGAATATGAAGTGCTGAGCCGTGTGTGTGCTCATGCTTCAGCCCTGCAGGCTCTGTGCACCACGAGGTGATGGGGGCGGGGGAGGTTGGGGGGCTGCAGACCCTATGTGAGAGCATCCAGAGAAGGACTGGAGTCATGCAGAGAGAGGAAAAAGGCATAGTAACAGCAGGAGAAACCCCCTGACTCTGTTGAACACTGCTGTCCTCCCCCTGCTTCTGGCCAGGTTCTCAGCCTTATGTAACTGGGTGTCTGTCTCCAGAGCCACATTTTTTTCCCCCTCTTGGCAGCAGGCTTCCACCATGCCCTCCCCTGAACCCCGCTGCTGTGTGCAGTATTATGGGTAGAGCTCCGGGTTGCATCAGATTCGGGGTTGTTGCTAGGCAGAACTCATCGTCCTTGAGGCCTCCTGATGCCACATTTAACCCTGGCGGGGCTGCAGTGTGGCAAGAGATGGGGCCAGCGGGGGGAAGTGAGAAGATAATCCATAGGTGCTGGAAGAGGGGCTGCATGAACTTCTGAAGGTCGCTCATGTCAGGCATCAGTAAAAAGAAGAGAGAAAATAGCCTGGAACTGTGCAGTTCTCAGCAGAAAGAGAGTCCAAGCAGCTTCAATAGAAGACGTTTCTCTGTGATGTGTTTTAGAAAGGTGCTATTCCTTATCCAAAGCCCCCAGGGGGTGGCTGCTGTGGGACCCTGGCCAGCCAGCCTGGGGCTGGGGACCCTGGCTGGACCCTGCCACCTCCCAACCTGCCTCCAGCCCCAAGTCCCTGGCCCCGACTGTGGCCTCAGCCGTGTCCATGGCAGCACGGTGGTCAATGGCAGGTCCTGATGCCCCAGCAGCGTCACCCCAGCCCCAACGCTGAGGGAAGGGGCCGCTGCTGGCACCTGGGGAGGTGCAGACTTACTGCAGGTGGTGCAGTAAGCGTGAGTTGAACACAAGTGGTCCTTCCTCCTGCCACGCAGGAGGGGGTGCAAACAGGCAAAAATCCCAGTGGCTGTTGGCCTCTGCAATGGAGGCGTCAGCAAGACACCTTCTTCTGCAGGAAGATCAGCAGATTCCCTCTTGTCCCTCAGCAACAATTTGATCTGGAGCCATTTGCTGCCAAGGCAGTAAGGGAAGACTTGGAGCAGCCCTCTGATGACAGGGAGGGTGCAGATGCCTCTCTTGGCCTGCAAGAGTCAAGGGACAGGAAGGCACAGATTTCGCATCACTTAGCAAAAAAGAGCCTTCTGGGAATGGTGTCATCTGTGCTTTGCAGTACCATCAGAGAGGGAAGAATTGCATCATTTCTGTTAGCTGCCAAAATTATGAGTTTACTTGGACCTTGCAGCAACCAAAAAAAAAAAAAACCCAAACAAGTGTCAACTCGAGCTTCCTTTAACCCTTCAGGTCCTGGTGCCTCCAAGACCCTGGCTAGGGAAGTGCCTGCCTTCCTTCAGCCTATGGAGGAAGATGTCTCCTAATTGTAATGATGCCACCAACTGTCCTTTCTCAGCTGGTGCATTGGGACCCTAGAACCTTTGAGGTCAGGACAGACTGATGCTTTCCATGGGCTTTGGAGTCCATCAGTCCACTCTTGATGCATTGCGAGGTGCTAGGGCTGGCATATCTGGACTCTGTGCGGATTTTCCCCCCTGCAGTCTTTTGAGGACTGAGGGAAGTGGTGCAGAAGGGTGGCAGCCCAGGGCCTCCAGGAAGCCAGCCTGTGTCCCTCTGTAGGCTGCCCTCAGAAAGAGTTAATGTGCAGGCATGTTCCAGGTGTTTGAACTGAACACAGTAGCAATGGGGAGGAGAGGGCGTTTTTGGGTGGGGAGGGCAGCCCTCTCTGTGAGCCAATGGCTACACGATTCAGTCCCAACGCCCATTTGGGGGGCTTATTTCATGGGCAAGAATTCGCAGGAATTTCCTCTCAAGGGGACTTGTCCTGCATGAAAAGTAGGGACTGAACCCCCAAGCTTGTTGGTGTCTCCCTCTCCGTGCTGTAGAAGGTAAAGTACTATGCTCTGGTACCTTGATGCTTTCAGGGGGAGAAGTGGGGAGATCTTCCCAGGCTGCCTGCACTGAGGGCATCCGTTGTGCCTGTGTCTGCAGCACCCCGTTGCATGAGAACCCCGTTGCAGGGTGGTGTGGAGGCTCTGCCAGCTTAGACTCTGCATTTGGGACTCAGCCCTGATGTTGAACTGAGATATATGGCTCATCTCTCTGCTCAGTTTTTGAGCAGCGCGGCTGCGTGTTTCCTGAGCTGCTGTTCTTTCAGTAGAAAGGGGGCCCAGAAGGTATTAGCAGCAGAGAAACTGAGGTGTCACTCTGTGACCCTTTTGGATTGGCCTGAATTCTTATAAACGGTCTAATGAGGTGCTGCTGGCAGAGTAACTGCAGCAGCACGGGGCATTTCTAGGTGCAAACTCCATCGAAGCAGTGAGAGATGCATTCAGATGGCAGATCCTGCCTGAACCAGGCAACGCTACCACCCTTCCAGCGCAGTCTCTGCAGCAAGGAAGGGGTAGCTGTGTTGTGAATATCTGTGAGCCTGAGGCTAAGTAACTTTGATCAGGAAAGGGCCACTGTTCACTGAGTTGCCGCTTGTGGCAGTATTACAAGACAGTGTGCCAGAATCAGCCAGAATGGGCTTGGTGTCTCAGGAGGTCTCTGCCTGCCCCGTGCCCCGTCCCTAACTTTCTGCAGGTGGAAAGCCCTGAGTCAGCAGCAGTTCATCAGTGAGGTCTTTGCTGGCTGGGTCTGGCTTGTGTCCAGGTACACATGCTGGGGTGACTAAGTCATTTTGTGTGCATTTTGGGGCCTAGAAGACAGCTATTCTTCTTGTGCCTTGCTTGTTACCCAGCCTCAGGCAGGACTACAGGCCCTTTGCTTGGGGCAGTGCCACCTCCCCAATTTCCCTTTTGGCCGCCCCAGTCTCACTCCATTTTCTAAGCCCTGCCTTTTGATCTAGGGTCTCTGGGCTGGGCTGCTGCTCCCTGTTGATCTGCTGGTAGAGGCAAATGTCTGTAACAGTGCACCTTGGTAACAGCGGACCAGAAGTACCTTTTTGGTACCCGAGATTTGATTTAAAGAGTGGTGCACTGCTGTCTGCAGACTGGAGGGATGTTCTGGATGGGCACACACACAGTGGGCTGACCCTTGTGGCTGCAGTTTGAGGTGTGCAAGTCAGTAGATGGAGGTGAGGAGTAGGAGGGTGGCCTGGCCATTCTGTCAGTGGAACACTGAATCTGGAGTCAAGCAGTGACTACAACATGCTGCTGACTCTTGGCTGCTGGCTTTAGGGGGCCTGCTCCTCCTCAGCACGGCAAGTCCATGCAAGGCTACCACAGAGAGGTGTCTTCATCTTTCCCACTGCATTGCTCTCTCACTTACGTGTGCGGTTTCACTCCATCCTGGCCCCAAATACAGCCCTGCTTGCTGCTGAGTTGTCCGTAGGCAGTAGGTAGGGTCTACAGCTTTCAGAAGTTTTACTTTTGGAGAGTCATGGGCTATGTCCCCAAACGGGTAGATCCCTTTTTTGCCACATGTTAACTAAGCACAGGAAATCCACTTCGCACTGACAGCTCTCAGGATGGACTCGTACCTGATCCAAGTGAACGGCCATGGAGATCATGCTCCTATGCTGGATGTTCATCTCAAGACCAATGGGAACAGCATATCGCTGGGGAAGGTGAAGGCCCGGAAGCCAAGATGGGCCGTCAGGGCTTCTGAAATGTCAAAGAAGACTTTCAATCCTGTCCGAGCCATCGTAGACAGCATGAAGGTGGAGCCAAACCCAAAGAAAGCTATGATCTCCTTGTCCTTAGGTGAGCATAGTGTTGTGGCTGAAGCCTCAACAATGGGGTAGGCTGTGTGGCTGGCAGATTGCAGGGCTCTGAAGCACAAAGCTCTGTGCCTGTCACAGATCAGTGAGAACCTTACTATTTTTTCAATCTTCAAAAAGGAGACCCAACGGTATTTGGAAACCTTCCAACAAATGATGAGGTTACACTGGCTGTGAAGGAAGTTTTGGACTCGGGACGTTACAACGGTTATGCCCCATCTGTTGGTAAGTTAACAAAGCTCTTCCTTTGTGAGAGTAGGATGAAAGCGTGTGCCAGCTGCTACACCTCAGCAGGTATATGGAGCCCACGGGCATCTTTCCAGTAGCACCTTGCAGCTGCTGGTCCCATGAGAACACCAGCATGTATATCCTCCAGATACACTTCAGTGCCCTTCCCTGCATGACCTGGTTGAGGTCCCGCGCTGCTGGCAGCAGCTGTGTTTGCTCCTGCAGCCATTACAGCAGGCAGGGTTTCAGGCACCACAACCAGAAGGGCTCGGGACTGTGTCTCCCTGACCTGCGCTGCAGCCAAGTTCCTTTCTGGTCTGCCTTCACCAGGACTCCCCCTGGACTCCCTGATTTTGCAGACGGCATAAGGCTTGTTTGCAGTTAGTGCAAAAAGCAGGCACAGAGCATTGATCTGCCTGGCTCCCAGGACACCCCATGTGGTGACAGGGAGAGCTGCCCCTGTGCCATCACTACACAGTGAAGGCCATGCAGTAGCACTTGGCCTCCTGCTGGGTCAGAGCAGCTCCCTGGCTGCCCTCCACCCTGCTGCTGTTGCTTCTCTGTCCAGGACATGATGGGGCCAGAGCCTGCCTCCCTGCCTGGGGTCTGTCCCTGCTCTTGGCCTGCCTGGCCCAGCCTCGGGGCTGCACGGTGCTTGGCCAGAGGTGGCACAGTCTCTTTGGGACAGTGTCACTAACAAATGAGCTTCCTCCAGTTGGGTGGCAGCTGTGAGCCTTGTACTGGCAGAAAAAGGAAACAGTCTGTCAAAAAAACTCCCTATAATGTCTGGCTTCTCTTTCCCCAGGCTACCAGTCCTGCCGGGAAGCCGTGGCCGCGTACTACAACTGCCCAGAGGCACCACTGACAGCCCAGGTACTGGTGCCCAGCGGAGGCACTCCCACTGTAGAGCAGGCAGGGCACTGCTGCCCATGCCTACACCACATGCCTTGGGGGTCCTGCCCAGCTCTCTCCCTCCCCTGCCCAGCCGTGGGACTGAAGGCTCACCATGGCCTTGTCCCACAGCCACCACCTGCTGGTCCTGTCCACTGCCCTGAGCCTTTCTCCTCCACCCTCCTCAGGAGGAGGCTGAGCTCTCCAGCTGTTGGAGGTTTCCTGCTCTCAGTCAGGATCATGACTCGTGTTTTTCGCTGAGAAGCTCTCACTTGGCAGATCCTGGGCATTATGTCACTCCCACATGGCTGGGGCTCTTGAGAGTGGCTGTGTTTTCTGCTGACTCCTGTGTGCTCTTTGCAGGACGTCATCTTAACAAGTGGCTGCAGCCAGGCCATAGAGCTTGCCTTGGCAGTGCTGGCCAACCCAGGCCAGAACATCCTGGTGCCACGGCCCGGCTTCTCCCTCTACAAGACTCTGGCATTGTCTATGGGGATTGAAGTCAAACTCTACAACCTCTTGGTAAGTGATAGCAGCTGTGGAAGGGGCAGCCCTGACATTCCTGCCCCTCAGAAATACCCTGGCCCTGCCTGGGAAGTGGGTGAAGTTGCCCTGAGCAATCCTGGGCACCATCACACCTCACCCTATGTGGCAAATCCAGTTCCTCAGCTCTTACTTCCTCTTCTCTTCACTTCACTAGCCAGAAAAGGGCTGGGAAATTGATTTGGAGCACTTGGAGTCCCTGGTGGATGACAAGACAGCTTGCCTCATTGTGAACAACCCGTCGAACCCCTGTGGCTCTGTGTTCAGCAAGAGCCACCTCCAGAAGATCCTGGCAGGTAAGCCTGCCTGGGCCATGGTTGCAGTCTGGTGTCTGCCCACGTTGCCCATGTCTCGTTCACTGCAGCACCATAGCCCAGGGCTTTGCTTTTCTTCTCGTGACTGAGTCCAGCTCAGGAAGCAGGGCTTTCTCAGTGTGAAGGTGTTGCCTTATCTGAGCAAGAACATGCAAAGCGTTCTTCAAAGAGTTTCTTGCTGTTCTTCAAATGCTCTGTGTGGCTTGGACTGTTCATTTCTCCAGTCTGGCTCCACAGAGGGAGAGTGTTCACAGAGAGTCCTACGCTTCCCGAGCCCTGACCTGTCAGCAGGAGGGCTGTGCTGCCTGCCCCCGCCGGTGAGAGCAGAACTAGGCTCGGGCAGGTATCTCCAGTGCTTGGGCTCTCCAAATGAACAGTCTGTAGGAGAAAGATAGGGACCCCCTGCCCTGGGACAGAGTTTCCCTCAGAGCCCTGCCAAGCCCTGCAGCAAAGGGCAGGTCTGCTGCCATGGAGGATGCCGGGTGGCCAGGCTGAATGCCCTCTCTTCCACAGTGGCATCAAGACAGTGTGTTCCCATCCTCGCTGACGAGATCTACGGAGACATGGTGAGTGTTAGTTGCGATCCCTTGCGCCCCCATGCTGCCTGTCCTTTCTGATGCAGTGGCCCTTTGGCCATGGTAGCTGGGTCTCCAGAAGTGAGCAACAGCTCCACTCCCAAATACTGTGCCTGGGTCCATGCCGGGAGCTCCCAGTCCTCTGGTGTGCAATCCTGGGGTTACCTCTCATGTCCAGCTCCTTTCCGTTTCCCAAATGGCTCACTTTCATGGGAGTGCACTTACTGTGTTCATACCACGGGAGCTTTCACCATCCATTTCCCATCACTTCCCTGTCTCCCTTCTTGTTGTACCTTACGCACACCCCCAAAAGCTCTCACAATAAGAGGCAGGGACAACCCTAACACAGCCTCCCGTCACAGGTGTTTGCTGACTGCAAGTATGAACCCATTGCAACCCTCAGCACCAACGTGCCCATTTTGTCCTGTGGTGGCTTGGCAAAGCGGTGGCTAGTCCCTGGCTGGCGGATGGGCTGGATCCTAATTCATGATAGGAGAGACATCTTTGGTAATGAGGTGAGAACTGCTGAGTGTCACTGTCACGGCAGCAGACCTGCAGTGGCTTCAGTGTGTGGATCACCAGGGCTTTAACTGATACAGGCATGTACTGATCTTTTGCTCTCACATGGGTGTTACCCAATTGCTTCCATGCTTTTCTGCACCTCTAGGCTTTTCATGTCCTTTCCTGGCTCTGTCTGCTTCCATACGTGGCCTTCTACCCACATCTACACTGTAACACACTCCTTGGCTCTGCTGCTCCTTCACATATGCCTTGTCCTTTTTGTGTGCTTCTAATTCTTTCTCTTCTCAGATAGCTCCAGTGTGCTCTGAAGGTATTGCATGGCTTATCCAGCACGTGGAGTCCATGTGTGGTCTCTATGTGCTCTTATATGGTTTCTCTTAAAAGTAAGTACAAAGCACCTTGCAGTGCTGCTAGTGCTTTATCTGGCTATTTGTTCAGCTGTGCTACAAGAACAACCATCTACTGCTGTGACCTTTCCTCCCAGAGGGCTTTCTGCAGAGGAAGAGGGAGAAGAGAGGACCTGAGTGAGCTCATGTTGGTTGTCCCTACCTGGCTTTGAAAGTGGGGCCCAGACCTAAGGGAAATGCAAAGTGGTATTTGGAACAGCTCTGGCTTTATTTGTATTAGCTATATTCCAGCCCGGTTTGAATCAGATTGGGAGGCTCCAAAGATTGTCTGTGACATTACAATCTGCAACTGAGGAACAGAGAATGACACTGGAAATAATCTGCAAATACCTGACATATATACCTGACGTATAGTCATACAAATGTTCTTTATTACTCTGTGTGCTCACTGAAGAGAGGGGTGTGGGCAGCTGTGAAAATGCAGAGAGTAGGCCTTGGAGCTGTTCCTTTCCTTCCAGGAAGCACAGTCTGAGCTGCAAATATCACCTTTTTTTTTTTTTTCAGATCAGGGATGGCCTTCTAAGACTGAGTCAAAGGATCCTAGGGCCCTGTACAATTGTCCAAGGAGCACTGGAACGTATCTTGCAGCGAACACCCCCTGAGTTCTACCACAACACCCTCAGCATGCTCAAGGTAAACAGGCTGTAACAGGACAGCACAGTTTTTTCACAGATTGGAACAAGTTGTATCTCGGCAGCTCATCATCCCTGCTCCAAGGTGCTGTTCTGTCTGTGGATAGGAGAGCCCAACAAATCCAGTTCCATCAGGAAACATGGTAACTGGGGCAGAAATGTTGGCTGTGATAAGTTTCAGGCAGCCCAGACCTGCAGCTGGAGCTGGTGACCCAGGGGATGGGCTGTGTGGCACTGACTTGCTGAGCTCAGCTCAGTTATACCTGCTGTCCTCAAGGCCGTGGTCACCCATGCTGTTTGCATTTGATGTCCCTTTATTTGCAGTGGGCAAACCTGTTTACAGTCCTGGTCCAGAGCTTGGCTTCCATTTGCTGAGCTGCTTCCTGGAATTTCTCCTGTTTTGAAATTTCTCCTTTCTGCTTTTCAGTCCAATGCTGACCTTTGTTATGCCGCCTTATCAGCTATCCCTGGCCTCCAGCCCGTCCGGCCGGCCGGAGCCATGTACCTGATGGTAAGCGAGGAGGGTGACATGCCATTTCTAGATCATCAATGCTCACACTGGTCTTCTTGCCAGTGCTTGTCAATGGTTTCAGACTGGTGCTTGGCACCAGCTCTCCATTACCATGCATTTTCACATTGCCTTGTGTGGTAGACTCATCCCTTGGTCTTTTTAGAAGGCCAGAATACTTTGTGCACTTCTCACATAGCAGAGGCTTGAGCATTTCACACCTATTGTATTTATGCAGTATCTGAACATTTATTTCAAACTAAATCATCTGGTGAAATTTTTCTTTCAGTACCTCTTTTGGGATTTTTGGTCTGTTTAAGAATATTTTCACAAGATGTTTAAAATAATCTTTGGTTGTAAACAAATGGCCAGGATATCGCTGTCCGTATGTGATAAAGGGACAGCCTCCTTCTTTCCAAATACAGAGCAGAAATATTTATTGAACATTTCAGCATTTCTGTGTCATTTTACCAATCATATCATCCTGCAAGGATTTTTTTTTTCATGATATTCTAACCCCACATCTTTCTTTTTTTTTTAAAACCAAACAGTTTGTCTGTTTCTTACCATATGGATTTCTTGCATGGCAGAATTATTAATGTGTATTGACTAGAGTTCTCTCTCAAGCTCTTTTTCAATATCTTACTTATTCCTTTTCACTTCTAATTGGTTACTGTATCTTTGTCATCAATTTTTTTTACTGAAGTTGTCCTTAACTGAAATTCCAGCTTTAGGCGGTTAATGAATATTTTTTAAAGAAGCCCCAGTTTTCACTTACATGTTTCTGTTTGTGTCTTACATTCCAGTCAGCCCAAGTTATGAGCAAAAATTGGGGGCAGACAGCTGCACTTGACTGGGAAGTTTTTGGGTCCCGTGGGTAAACAGGGACACTGCAGACAGTTTTGGTGCCCTTGATTGCCATGTTACATCCCTCTGCTGCAGGTTGAGATTGAGATGGAGCATTTCCCTGAGTTTGAAAACGATGTGGAGTTCACTGAGCGACTCATCTCGGAACAGTCTGTGTTCTGCTTGCCAGCCACGGTGAGGCTAACACTGAGAGCCCCACGGAGCCGTGGGGCCAAAGCATGAGGAGAGAGCAACAGGGATTTGCAGCCCTGAGCTCTGGGGACAGGTTGGGAGCTGTGTGTGCAGCATCCATGGTCTATAATGGTGTGTGTGTGCTGGCTGTGAGCAAGTGCAGCGTGTAGGGATGGGGACAGGCAGTCTCTGGCTCGCTAATAGCCCTCAGTCAGCGTGCTGGGATCTTCCCAGCTCCAGGCTTGCTCTGAATTTCTCAAGTTAGCAGAGCTGCATCCTTGACCCCTACGTACCACCACACCTCCTTGCTGAAGCTGCTCCCTTAGAGGCCTGGGTATGTTCCTTCCTTTGCCCTGTTTCCAGTCCCCCACCACTGCAGGCTGAGAACGTCTGTGGCCACCTCCTTCCAGCTCCACTTCCACCACTGAATACAGATGGGGCCTTGGATACTCTCCAGCCCTCTCCTTCCCTGGCTTCTTCTAGCCCATTCCGTGGGTCCTGCGTAGTCTGTACAGAGTCCTTTGGCCTGTCACCCTCACAGCACCATGCTTACACAGATAGAGATTGGAGGTTGGAATGCTTGGAGGAGAAAAAACAGTCTAAGGGAGCCAGAGCCCAGCCCTGTCCTCCAGTCTGTCCTACACTGACCATTTTCACTTGCTGACACAGCACACGGCCCCAAGGCAGAGCTCTGAAGCCACACCACTCTCCCGGGTAATCTGACAGCTACATCCTTTCCTATTTCAGTGCTTTGAGTACCCCAACTTCTTCCGCGTGGTGATCACCGTGCCTGAGGAGATGATCTTGGAGGCCTGCAGTCGCATTCAGGAGTTCTGTGAGATGCACTACCAGGGTGCTGAGGGGGCCCAGGATCTGGAGTGCGACAAGTAGCCACAGGTGGCCTCCTGCCTCTGCCAGGCTAGACCTTCTGTGAGGCAGCAGCCAGGCAGGCAGGGCTGCTTCCAGCCAGCCCCGCATCCCCCTGCCTGAAGCAGCAGGACCGCGGCTGCTTGCACTTTTTGTTCTCCACACACCCCTCAGCACTATGGGAAGAAGCAGCCGCTTCTCTCTCCTCCTCCACTGCAGCTTGCACACCCTCTGGCACCCCGTGCCCGTGGTCTCCGCATACTTTGCATTTGCACCCTGTGTTGGTCCCTGCTGCCTGCGAAGCAGCTGCAGGCAGGGGCACGTGGCTGCTCCTGTGCCCAGCCCCACAGCCCAGCACCCTCGTGCCCAGTAGCTCCTGTGCTGGCTGCCCTTCCCCCTGGGGACAGAAGGCCACAGTCTTGGAGGACAAAAGAAAAGTACCCACCTCTCACCTGCGTTACCTTAGGAGGCCAGAGCTCTTTATACCAAGCCCTTTGTGTGACAAAGGGAGTAAGTTATTGTGACTTTTTTTTTTATTAATAAACATTCTGATGTGCCAATCTCTGCACTTTGCTCCTGTTGCACCAGGTCTGTGTGGGTGCCCTTCACGTGGCCCATGGTGCTGTGGTGCCCCTGTCCCCAGCAGGGGCATGGTGGGAGCACCTCAGGCCCTCAAAGGCACCCCTGAGTGTGGGGTGGGCCCTGTAAGCCTGGCACAAACTGCAGATGGCTGCTCCTGCCCCGCTGATGGCGGAGGCTCACTGTGGGGGCACCTGGCGCCTTCCCCACAGAACAGCCCAGTCTTCACCCACCCTTTGGCCTTCACAGCCCCTTCCCCATAGCCCCTGACAGAGCCAGGGGTGCTGGTGCCCACTGGTGCAGTGTGGCACTGCCCTTGGACTGGAGCCAGCCATGCCAAGTGCCGGTGCCTAAGCATGCAAGGCTGGGGCATCGTATGGGGTGTTTGTGACATGCCAACAGTGCCAGAGTAAATGATTGCTGAGTACGTCAGCTCCATAAAGTAATAAGGAACTGATGGCCTGGTGTCCGTTCGCTCTGTGGAAACATGAGGAGTGCCTGTGTGGTCAAGAAGAGATAACGTTCATACTGTACGGGGTGTTCATGACAAGTCAGCAGTGCCAGGCCTACTGATTGCTGAATACGTCAGCTCCATGAAGTAACAAGGAACTGGTGTCCTAGGCCTGTTGAATCTGTGGAAACAGGAGCGCCTGTGCTGTCAAGAAGAGGTAATGCCCATGGGACCACCCGTTCTGTTGAGCTGCTCGGGGAGCTGTCTCTGAAGTTGGTCAGGGGTGACTTATGGTCTACCTCTCATCATCACCTACAGCTCTGTTTGCCTGTCCTCCTCCAGAACCAGGAGCCTCCCCAGTGACAGAAAAAGTCAGCTAGCTCTAGATTACACACTGCCAGACTTCCTGCCACGTTCTGTAGATGTGTCTCATTGGCTGCCCTTCCCCTGCCCAAGGCAAAGTCTGGGTACCAGTACTCTGATAGAGGGCAGGTATCTATGAGAATAGATACATCCTTTCCCTTCAAAGAAAGCCATCCCAGAACAAAAAGAAAGAGAGAGAAGCTGGGGCTGTGGGTGAATGGTAGATGTCTTCAGAGGTTTCATGCCATGAGGCCTCCAAATAGAGCCAAATAACCTGAGCTTCTTCACACGGAATCATGGAATTGTTGGGAGTTGGAAGGGACCTCTAGAGATCATCTAGTCCAATCCCCCTGCCAAAGCAGGGTTGCCCAGAGCACATCACTGAGGACTGCATCCAGGCGGGTCATGAAAATCTCCAGAGCAGGGGACTCCACACCCTCCCTGGGCAGCCTGTTCCAGGACTCTGTCACCCTCACTGGAAAGAAGTTCTTCCTCATATTTGAGTGGAACTTCTTATGTTCCAGCTTGTGCCCGTTGCCCCTCGTCCTGTCACAGGGAACCACTGAAAAGAGTCCAGCTCCATCCTCCCTCAAGCCGCCTTTTAGATACTTATAAGGATTAACACACAACCTGCACTTTTAGAGAAAGCTACACCTTTCAGTCCACTCTCCCTTCACGGACCCCTTTCCTTTCAGAGTGGCCTCAGAGGTGCCTGTTAACACACAAATATTCTGCAATCATTAACACTGTTCTGTTTCATCTTAGCCCAGCAGTATTTGGCCAGGGATGCTGAGAAAGCCAGAGACATAGATATATATAGCTCATAAATCCCAAGATATTTTGATTTCTCAAGTCCACATCCTCTATTGACATCTTTTGCAAATATAACACTGCCTTTGGACCGCACCCAGGTTTTCCCTGCTGCAATAGCGAAGTAGCATGAAACCACAAATGTGCTAATATCTTTTTTTCAGGCATTATACTCACAGATGCTTTGCGTCACAGTGTGGGTGTAGCCTAGAGCACCCTGCCAGCCGTACCAACTAGCCTAAGCTGGTGTTTGGAGGTGCTTTGTGCCAAAGAAAGCCCCTTCAGCACTGAGACCAAGGAAGAAGCCAAGACACAAGCTGCCCTTCCTCACATGCTCCGAGAAGGTCTGCAGTGCTCTGCTAGAAATCCCTCAGTGCCTTTATGGCTGATCCACGACCATCCTCCCTGTCTTAGCTGGGAAGCACCAGCTGCACACCCTGGAGCAGGCTTGCAATGTCCTTCTGCTCTTCTCTACGCTGTTTGGACTGGCCATTTCTAGGAGGGGGTTGACCTACCCCAGACATGGGAACCTAGGCAGTGAGGCAACCGCGTGCCTAGTACTTTCCTTCAGAAAGGAAGGAACTTCTCAGCTCACGGGCAAATGAAGGAGAAATGTAGAAGTCCTCAGCTTCCAAAGGAGCTGGCAGCAGGGCCCAGCCCAGCAGGGCAAACTGCAGCAGAGAGGAGAGGTTGGGATAAATCACAGCTGCCAGCAGTGAGGCCATCAACTTCCCCAGGTGCCTCAGGAACCTAGATGCAGCTCAGCCCCTGGCCTTGCCCTCGCCCACTCGCTTCCACCAGTCCTGACTGTCCCCCAGTGGGGCTGCAGTCTGGAACAGTCCCTGAGTGTCTTCCTGCCATGGGGCCATGACCCTTAGCCATCAGAGCCTGTCTGAACTGGCTGTCTTCACCAGCATGTAGCCACTCTATACATCTGCAGTGGGAAGATGTGATCTGCCCTGAGCTGGACCCAGGATGGTTGCAGGTGGGAAACCCAGGGATGACCAGGGAGGCCCTGACAAACCAGCACCCAGCCTGCCAGGGAGCTCAGGTGAGGCTCAAGCATTGTGTGGGAGCGGGAGGAGGACACCAGGGGAAGGTGTCCACACAAAATTTTTTGTATGTGAGGGCTGGCACATAACCTCATTTTCTCAGGCTGTGCAGGCCTGTCAGAGGCCAAATGAGCTGACCTGCTCTGGTGGCATTTTCCACAAGGGTTGGAGGAAGGAAATACTTGGTGCACGGCGAAGGGAGGCATGGATAGGTTTCCAAAAGGAGGAGAAGTGGTCAGGGAGAGATTGTGAATGTCAGAGGAGGATGCAGCAGTGGGCTGGGAGACAATACTTTCTCAAGGTGACTGAGAGGGATTTTGCAAACCTGATTGTGAGAGGGTAGAGGAGCCTTGAAGGAGAAGGAAGGCTCAGCATGGCCAAAGTCTTGCTGTTGACAGGACAGCTGTGAAAGACACAGCCTGAGCAGGGTTCCAGTAGCTGGAAGGCACCTAAAAGGTGGCTAGCAAAGCTTAACAACTCATCACAACAAAATTTGGGTTATATCTTCTATATTGGCCTTCAGCCTGGGATGCCGGCTCTGGGGAAGCCTCCTGAGGGGCAGCAAACCCTACATCTTCCTTGTCGTTTGGTGTCTGGCATGGGTTCTCTCATGGTACTGGGAACCCAGACCTCTGCTAGCCCTTTGCTTTGTCATATATTGTCTTTCATTACCTTATTTGGCTTGGGTTGGTGTTCCCTGAAGCCTTGCCAGAGCAAACAGGTGCTATCAATAGGTCTGAATGATTTATTTCCTGGATGCCTGACAGAAGCACTTGGTGCGAGTGTAGAGTCTGCTGCACTCTAGGGTATTGTGTGGACTATGCACGCTTCAGCTCTGCTTATTGCTGTTGTTCCTCTCAACTCTAGACCAGCTGTTCTACTCCAAGTTTCAGTCCATGTGCTGATTTCTGGTTTTATGCTGCCTACGTATGTAAAAGAGGCAGAAGCTGACCAGTGAAAGTAATTCAAAAGCTGAATAAATAAATTTTTTTTCTTACTATATTTCTCTTTTCTGTAATGTGTTGGTAAAGTATTATGTGACTTCTTTCTTAGAGCCTTATTTACACAAAGCTTCGTCCTCTCCTGTTTTCCCATTTTCCCATTCCCTCACTATTTGAGATATTAGAGTGCTATAGTACAATGAAGCCAATGAATGAGTGTTGCCATTGCATTATTTTGTAAGACATGGGAAAATGGTCCAGTAAGGTTCTTCTTGGGTTACAGATCCCTGCTTCCTGCTATTGAACAGACAGCTCTAGGGCGGAGCTGTCTTACTTATCCAGCCATGGTGAACATGACCTTTTTATGTCATTCCATAAGGAAATGAAAAGGCAGATTAAGGAAAATAGAATCAGCTAGTAGATGGGTTGGAAGTAAGGAGAAAATAGTAATATTAACTCAAGTAAAGGAAAGGTAGGTGATATTGGAGACCAGCCAGGAAAGACTGTCCCTAAGACAAGATCCAGTTCACTCAAATCTTGCTGCTGCCATCTGAAATCACAAAATTGTGGAGTAATTTTGGTTGAAGGGGACCTATGGGGTTTTATTGTCCAACCCCCTATTTACAACAGGGTCAAATAAAGCAAGGGCCTTGTCTGGATGAGTTTTAATATCTCCAAGAATTGAGATCTCCAGCCTGTCTGGTCTCCTGTTCCAGGGTTTGACTCCCCCTCACAGTGAAAAATTTTCTTCTTTTATTGAGTCTCTCATCCTGTGCACCTCTGAGAAGTGTCTGGCTCCAGCCTCTCTGCACCCTCCTGTTAGGTAGTGTCAAACAGCAATAAGGCCTTCCTTTTGTTTTCTCTTCTCCCAGCTAAATGGATCCCACCTCCTCAGCCTCTCCTTGGGCATCTTCTGTGCCTACCCCTGTTTTGTGGCCTCTTCTGGGCCCACTCCACTAGGTCAATATCTGTCTTCTACTGCACCTAGTATTTCAGGTGCTGTCCCCCCTCTGAGAGAGGAAGGCAACCCTCCTTTGTCTGTGAACTTGTCAAGAGTGCACTCTGTCCAATTACCCATGTCATTGGTAAAGACATTAAAAAGTATGTGCATAAAGATCTCTTAAATTTGGAAAAGCTGTACCGCCTCCAGAGTGATATAAGTGCTGTTTTTAACGGAGGCATTAATTACCACTTTTGCTGCTTGTTTTTTGTGAAAACGATTATATTTTTATCTTTCTGCTGCTTCGTTTTGTGAAGAGACACTTAGGAAACAAACTTCTTCATTTGCTTTGATATTCTAGGCTCCACTGTTTCATCTCCTTTTTTTTCCTTTTTTTTTTTTTGCCTCCTTTCCCACACTGAAAGTGGAAAAAACGGTTTCTTCATCTGAAGAATATTTTGATCTATTGCTATGCATAACCTCAGGTTTTGTTTCCATACATGTAGAAGTTTCCACACGGAAATTCAGTTACCCAGTTTATCTAGAACCTGTGTTTCTCAAATCTGTGGTTTCTAGCTATTGGCTTTGTATGTTAATCACACTCTCTTCTTTGCTGTTGGTCTTACCAATCTTTCTGCTCCAGTGTGTTTCCTGGAGCATTTGCTGAATGACAATAGAGAAGTTCCTTGCTTGTAAGGGTAACTTGGCTCTTTTCTAAAAGATCTATTTACAGAGATACTGCTGCTGCAAACAGGGTCAGGGAGGGAGGGAGTCACCCGCCATCCTTGCTCTTGCCTACACCAACTTTGCGTCCTCCTGTGCCAATTCAGACATGTGCATTTATCTCAAACTGATTCTAAATCAAAATATAACTTTAAAACCTCTCTCAAACATAAAGGAAAGGCTATGGCAAAACGAGTGCAGGAGCACACCAGCCTGCCCTTGGGGAGATGTCTCATATAGGACGTCATATCAGTCATTTGTCTCATCTTTCCTTGTTCTGGAAGCCACATGGGGCAAGTTCTGCTCTGGCTCAGGAGACACTACTCTGACTGGAATTTAGCATAGACATTGCACCTCTGCTCCTGTGCATTCTGGTTCTTGCCTGACTGCTGTGTTTCCTTTCCACCTGCTAGGAATGAAGATTTCTAAAGCAACCAGAGTGGCTGTATAAAACATCCCTGGCAAAAATCCTCTTTCTGAAAGCCAGAGTTCTCCTCTGCTGCCTTTGCCCCTTTTAAAGCGAGGAGCAATTGACATACAGACTTACAGAATTTTTTTTTTTTTTTTTTAAGATTACAGTCAAGTTTCTTTTCTGCAAGGAGCAGGGTTTTCCCTGTGCATTTCAAAACTCAAGAATGCAGCAGTACTCAAACTCAGTATAGCAGATCATGCATGGCCATTGTGAGAATACCCACATTGTAGCTTTCTGTTGCACTCAAATATCCTAGAGCCATAAACTTCCTTCACAGCTTTGGTGGTGCCAGCCAGAAAACACCTAAACTCCCTCTGCTTTGAAAGGGAGATCTGTTTCTGCGGCAAGGATTCACCACTGCATAGTTGCCCCATTGATTCTTATGGCCGTCCCCAGTGTCATACATTTGGGATTCAGGAAATGTGAGCCATCCCATTACACACCTCTTTCAGGTGTATTGTGACACCTGGAACTAACTGATCCCTCTAAATAAATATTAACAAACCCATGAGAGAGACTTGTAGTCTCCTAAATCTGGCTTTCTGCCAGGAAGGCAAGAAAAGGTGGCAGTGCATCAGTCCTTGTGTTTGAGAGTCTAAATGTTTTTCAGCTGTGATCGGAGCCAGACAGGACATTGCAAGATGGCAAACTTCCCCTCTAATTTTAGAAGACAATGGTCTCTAACCTCTGCCTGTCAGTGAGTGAACATTGCCCTCTCCTTTGGAGAGGGCAATGTTCCCAAGGGCAGGGCTCATGAGACAGACAAGTTGATGTCTTGAAGAAGAGGGGAGAAGGATGCAGAATGTATGAAGGCCTTTCTGAGTCCCCTTGTATGTTGCACAGGGTTGTGGTCTATCTGGCATGTGACAGATGGCTCCAGGGTTAATATTCCTCCTCTGATTTAGTTGTGTGGGCTCCTTTTGCAATCAGTGGAAAGAGACAGAGACTTCTACAGCATGATTCCCCCAAGCTGCTTTAGATATCAACCTGGTATAAGACAAGGTGTGTTCAACAGGGCATATAAGAGCAGATGTGTAGCTTAAACAGTGTGAATGGGGAGAAACTACTCATTGTCTCTCTCGATTTAAAAAATGCTGGTATTGCCAAATACAGTTTTTATACGCCAGGTTCAAAACAGAGGGAAGTAGTTCTCACAACACACAGCCAAACATATTCTCATTGCCAGGGAATATTGTTGGTGCAAAAGTATGTGTGAGTTCAAAACACGATTGGACAAGTGAATAGGAAAAAAAATATCTAGATGCTCTGAATGCAAAGACAAGCTTGATCTCAACTGATTTTATACAGTTTCAGTGGACATGTCTGCTCACAAACGTCACCCCCCATTCCTGTCACAGCCAAAAGAAAGAAATAGAAACTTTTAGGGCATCACTCGCTAGGTTATTTTGGACACCTGTATTCAGAGAGGTGAATCGTGTACTCCAGTTGGTTGTGGGCCAGGAAATAGCCTATGGAGGTGCCCTACCTGGACCACAGCTTCTCAGTTTGTTTCCCAGCCCTGGGTTACCAGGGCTTAACCATCTGTGTTTGTAGTGCAGTGAGTGAAAGGGAACATGACCTGCCCCATTCAAGTTGTCCTTCCTGCTGAAAGGACCAGCCTTGCCCAGATTTTTTGCTCCTACTGTCTCTTATACTCTACCTGCCCCTCAGAGCAGCTCAGTGAGATCCCTGGGGACAGGAGACACCATCAAGAGAAGGTCTATATCTCTCCAGGCAGGGTGAGAGAAATTATGAGACTGGGAATAGGGATGACCCAAAGCAACTGTCTCTGCATGGCTGCAGAACACCACGTGTTTCTCCTGAGCCCAGGGCTTCCCTGCTTCACTACCTCACCTGGCACAGCCTCACTGCAGCTCCAGCACCTCGTGAATCATTAACAGGCCAAGTCCAGCTGCTCTTTTCACCGCTTCTCCTTTCACACAATTTTCTTTCCCAGCCCCCAAAAGTTTAACTCGAGCAAGGCACGGACAGAAAAGAGTCAAAATGGCTTTATGTGAATCTGCATCTGCTGATAACATGGCAAGCAGCCAGAGCAATGGTAGGCAAATGTGCCCTATCTCTGCACTTGTGGTGGGCAAGCTGGTCCTCCTGGTGACAAGGGTTCCTGTTTGTCCTTTGCTCTGATGCTCCACAGACATCCCTGTTCCTCCTTTTACAGCGAGCAACCTCTTTTGGGGCTTGGAATGGGAGTTAACATAAAAACAACTCTTGGTTTCCTTCATGAATTTCCTGGCCCTTCTCCTTCACTAGCAGCGTTTGGTCGTTTGTGCCCCCGCAGGAAACTGCCATTCCCATGCTTTGCTGCTTAGTGCAGGGTGGAGTTTTATAGTTTAAGGCTGGTCAAAGTAGGCGGGCACTGTAGAGTAGTCTTGGAGCTGGGACACACAAATGAAGAGGTCGGGAGGGAACAGGTGTAGGTAAGAGCTGAATACACGCGTGTGTGAGCGCCCAGCACGAAGGTGGAGAGCCAGTAGGTGAATGCACAGCGGTCCGTGTGGCTGCCCAGAGGAGAGTGTGCTGCAGCAGTGTACCTGTGTGAGGCCAGCTTTGCTTGAACCAGGTCCGGTGGTGCTTCAAGAGGACTTGTTAAGGTGAGGTTTTCAACAATTTCTTGGTATCTGGTGTGGATGCTCTGGTGCCCAGAACTGTGTTCACGGCTCGTGCTCAGCAGCCTCAACTGAGAGACAATTTTTGTGAAACACTGTAAACCTATGGATGCCAGTAAATTACTACATGATTCCTCCTGAAGGCAGGTGTTGGTTTGACTTAGAGTGTAGCTTCTGCTTCTTCAAACTGTCTCCATAGTACCTTTCTCAGCATTTCCCACTAGTGACCATCATGGCACCTGTTCTCCTCTGAATGGGCAGATGCTATTTCTAATTCTTTGGAAGCTAATCAGGTCAAATTAAAGAAGGATTTGATAAAACTACAAGCAACCATCGGTGCCATCAAATACCAGTGTCTGGGGCTTCCCTGGCACCAGATCCTCTTTGCTACACTACTGCCACTACAGCAGTGAGGGATCTGTATGGGTCTGGGGACTTGTGGAGCACTCAGCCGCAGTCTGCACAGCGCAAGATATTTTGGTCTGTACTGTGTCCTCTCCTCAGACACGCACAGGTTCAGCAACCCTGTACTCTGTGGACATGCTGCCTATGCTCAGAGTGTGTTTGGTTGGGTGTTGGGTATGTCTCCCTGGGGCTGCTTGCCGCTTTCTGTAATGCTCACTTTGCCAGGATCAAGCTTTTCCAGGGCTCCCGTGTGTTTCTGGAAAAGCTTGAAACTCTGTTCGTTTGTTTGGAGACTCTGGCTACTCGGGCTGGCAGATCCCAGCTCTCTGCGTTATTGTACCTGTGCTGTGGGAGACTCTAACATGGACACACTAGATTAGATTGTCATCTTTTTCAGCAGTTTCAGGACTTCATCCTCAGTGCCTTGAGATTCTTCCTGTTCTTTCTGTTTTCAGCCAAATCCTAACTCATCTCTCTGCCAGCAAACAGTAACAGTGTACCTTTTTTTATTCTGAAGCTGGGATTGCCTTAATCCTTCTTTACTCTCAGTTAGATCTTTACGCTGCAGCTCTGCGAGGGCTTCATATTTCACTTTTGCAATATGAAATGAACTGAATTGCTTGTGACTCTGGATGTTTGCTGTAGGGAAAACTTAGTTAAGCTTAAGACCTTACTTTAGAAATTTCTCAGCTACCATGATTGAGAGATACAATGGTGGGGGAAAAAAGGTTATTAATTTGGTATTTCTTTCATATTAGAAAATGTCTGATAGAACCTCTACTAGTTTTTGCTGCTGCTCCTCTATTCCACTTCCCCAGGTGCACATGACTCATTTCAGTCCTTCTCCCCTCCCTGTGGGACAGACCGGTCAGGGCAACAATTATCACTACTTCTTGTATAAGAGTGAAGAAGCCATTGAGGCTGTGCGCCCACATGAGGTCATTTATCAGGCAAACACCAAGAGCAGTCACAGGGATGGTCTTCATACTCTGTAAAATGTCTAAAGCGTCCAGCTGTCCCACCCTGGGTTGATTCAAAACAAAAGCCCACCCTTGCTTCCCCAAAAACCTGAATCCATTCTCTTTGACTCATACTACTCATGCATCCAGGGAAATAATTATTTCTGTGGTTTTATATCTGCCTAGATAACTTAATGGCAGTGTTCATGCTTGCTCGACAATTTTTCTTAAGAGTTTCTGGCTATTGTCCAGGAACTCTGTCAGAGTTAGAATAATGATATTAATGGTGCCAGCTGCAAGTAATACAATCAAAGTTCATCTGGAAGCCAGGACTTTTGCTAAACACTGGTGTATTCATTTGCAAGGAGGAAGCTGGTATATGACTTTTTACAACAGTTTTTGTTTGGCAGCTCTTCCTAGCCCTGGTCCAAATGCTGATCTGAATCAGCTTCTTGTCAGACCTGAATGCTACAGTCCATTTTTATTACCAAAAAAATCAGGAGGCTTCTTGTCCAGGAGACCAGAAGCATGTGGTTCCTCACTAAATGTGCAGCCCTGTCCTTGCAAGCCATTACTAAAATAACGTTCATATTGTGGTTGCACGTATTGGCCACAACCAGGCTTACCCACTGGGCTGGGTATTGTCCTGGCTCTGAGAAATTATAATTGGTGCCTGATAAACCCGAAGCTCAAAATGAATGCCCAGGTGGTAGGTTAGATAAACAAGCCCATTTATGCATACGTGCTGGAGGGCAAGATGAGTATGGTTTCCTAGTTGGTGAGCAGCAGTGACTGTGCCTGGAAATCTAAACATCCCTGCTACAGGAACTGAAATCATGGGAAGAGGCACCTCCACACAAATTAGTCTGAAAGCTTCGCTGCAGGGGGGAAGTTGAGGCAGGGCATGAGGAGGAGGTTGGGGACGTTTTGACTGGGAGCATTTGTGCATTACCATGACCTCAGAGGATAACATGGTAAGCACGTAGAGGGGAAGCAGTGTCTGCCTTGTGGCCAGTTGTTGCTTTAGCAGGGAGGCAGCCACTCTGCGTGGGCACAGCTGCCTGTATTCAGTGCAATTCGTGGGCTGCACAAAAGCAGTGTACAAATCTGTAAGGACCTGGGCTCCAGTGCTCCTCTGTCCAGGAGGACTTCCAGCTTGCCCTGTAGCCCTGAAGGCCCTGCTTTCACTGTCCTGTCCAGCTGTGGAAGTACCTGGAAGGACTGACCATGACTGAGAACCAGCAAGGTGTTTTAATTTCACCTTGGGAAATGGAAAGCAGTTGCACAGGCCAGAGAGGCCCATCTCCACTGCAGCACAGCTAGCCAGCCTGGCACGTGGTGACAGGGGAGCGTGCCATACTGCGTGGACTTCTGGGCTACCTGAGAAGCCTCTCCTGAGGGACAGCCGGTGCCGCATGCACCCACCGATACTCAAGGCACAATCAGTTGAGGGTGGGGGGATGTACTTCCTGCAGACTTCCGTGCCAGCCAGTACTCAGGCTAGGAATTGTCTCCAGGCAGCACAATGGACATTTTCTAATAACTCATCCTCAACAGGCAGAATAGAGGTTTAGTGCAAGAAACAGGGAGCCAGATTTAGGCTGACCTTTGAGTTGGACTGACGTGTTGTACCTCTTCTCATGAAAGACCTATAGGATGAGTGGGGTCAGAGGGAGGGGTAGCAGGAGACAGTCTTTAAAAAGGAGTTAGGCTAAGAAAGGGGTTAGTTGTAGATAAGCTGGCCTGCACAAAGATGGATGAGAGAAACACTTGTGGGCCTTTCTAGCAAAATTGCTTATGATGCTGGGATTGTAGAGGAGATATTATAGAATCACAGAATGTTAGGGATTGGAAGGGGCCTTTGGAAATCTTTTAGTCCAACCCTCCCCACCATAGCAGGTTCACCTAGAGCAGGCTGGACAGAAACACATCCAGGTGGGTTTTGAATATCTCCAGAGGAGGAGACTCTACAACCCCTCTGGGCAGCCTGTTCCAGTGCTCTGTCACCCTCCAAGTAAACAAGTTTTTCCTCATGTTGAGATGGAATTTCCTCTGTTCCAGTTTTTACCTATTGTCCCTTGTCCAGTCTCTGGCCACCACTGAAAAGAGTCTGGGCCCGTCCTCTTGACACCCACCCTTTAGATATTTACAAGCATTGATGAGATATCCTCTAAGTCTTTTCTTCTGCAGGCTAAACAGACACAGGTCTCTCAGCCTTTCCTCATCAGAGAGGTGCTCCATTCCCTTGGTCATCTTCACAGCCCTCCACTGGACTCTCTCCAGTAGTTCCCTGTCTTTATTGAATTGGGGAGCCCAGAACTGGACACAGTACTCCAGATGTGGCCTCACCAGGGCAGAGTAGAAGGAGAGGATGACTTCCCTCCACTATGCTCTTTTTAATGCACGCCAGGAGATCATTTGCCGTCTTGGCCACAAGGGGAAGCTCCACGTATTGTTGTGCTTGGATTTATTACAGTGCCACATTACTTCCTTTGATATGTGAGTTTTTGCCTGTGATTACAATAAATGTTTCCTGAAATTCCAAAAGAACATTAGGAAAAGAAACTGAAACCTACATTGTATTTTTACAGCATTCTGGCATAAAAATAATTGTAAATGGCGGAGCAAGACCCTAAAAGTAACAATGTGGAAATGTTGAATTCTCCACAAAAACCATGTGCTCTATCTTTTCTCCATAAAAATTGCCGGGATCATGTCTGCAGGGATTGTGTACACTACATACACACTTCTGTGTATTTCAAAACACTGAACTAACTAACTCTTAAACTTTGATAGAAGTGCAGACAGCCTTTTCAGTGATCTTCTCAGACTGCACTAGAATGGCTTACTGACAAAGAGTGGTTTTGTTACAGAAAACTTTCAGCCTTGCAGTATTTATGTCCTTTCCAACGACACCTTGTGCCGTGGTTGTAACAGTACCACCAGTATTGTGGCAGCTTTCCAAACCCCTGAGCCTGCGGAGGGATGGCAGGAGCCTGATACATCACATCTTGCCTCCTTCATGATCCTGTGATGCTGAATTTCCTCTGTCTCTACAGGTCCGTTGCAACCATGATGAGGTTTAGAAGGCTGCAGGTTCTCCTGATTCTGGCAGTTCTGTCCTTCCTTCTCATCCACTTCCACTACTCACCCTGCAGCAACAATGTCCCCACTGAAGAAAAACCTTCTCCAGTCCACATCCTTATTCTCTCCTCCTGGCGGTCAGGATCTTCCTTCACTGGACAACTTTTCAGCCAGCACCCCAGCGTCTTCTACCTGATGGAGCCTGCGTGGCATGTGTGGATTAAGATGTACTATAGCACTGCCAAGGTCTTGCACATGGCAGTGCGGGACTTAGTCAGGTCGGTCTTTCTGTGTGACATGTCTGTGTTTGATGCTTACATGTCTAGCGAGAGGAAAAAGTCTGATTTATTTCAGTGGGAGACAAGCCGAGCCTTGTGCTCCCCCCCTGCCTGTGACACGTTCAGTCGCAGTGACATAATCAGTGCAGCCAACTGCAAAACAATGTGTAGCAAGTACCCATTCAGCAAGGTGGAGGAAGCCTGTAAAACTTATAGCCATATTGTCGTCAAGGAGGTTCGGTTCTTTGACCTGAAAGTTCTCTACCCCCTTCTCACCGATCCGTCCCTGAACCTCAAAATCATTCACTTGGTCCGTGATCCTCGGGCTGTGTTCAGGTCCCGAGAGAATGCAGTGGCAGAACTGAAGTATGACACTAACATTGTGGTGCAGGCCCGGAAGACGAAGAAAGAAATGGAGCCCTTTGACACAATGCAAGTGATCTGCAAAAGCCACGTTGAGATGTACAAGGCAGGCAGTCAGGACGCTCCCAGCTTCCTCAAAGACCGCTACCTGATGGTTCGCTATGAAGACATTGTCAGAGACCCGCTGAAAAAGACTGCAGAGATGTACAGGTTTGCAGAACTTGATTTCACACCAGAACTTCAGCAGTGGGTGCACAACATCACCCATGGGAAGGGGCAAGGAGCACAGTTTATTATTGGGTCCAGAGATGCGCTGAGAGTGTCCCAGGCCTGGAGGAAGACCCTTCCCTTCCAGAAAATAGAAAAAGTGCAAAATGTGTGCAAGGATGCAATGAACTTGCTGGGCTACCGTCTCCTTCTGTCTGAAGAAGAGCAAAAAGATATGTCGCTGGATCTTTTGTTTGCCCAGAACTCCTCTGGGTAACAAAATTCTGAAGGCAGAAAAGCTGCTCTCTGCACCTACTCTCTGAAGGCTGCAGCGTGGAGAACTGTTACTAGGGCAAAAAGAGGACTGAGGTGCGTGGGTGTGTGTAAGAGTGTGTGTGCATGGATGTACTGTGCAAGGAGGAGTAACTCAGGAACCCTGACTGCGCTCAGGAGAGCTTTCTCAGCAGCACAGCTGTGGTGGAGAGAAAGAGACTTCACCGAGAGGTTCAAATTAACAATTTATTTGGACTTCACTCACAGGTCCAATATGCCACTATTGCAGGTTTTATGGATACAATGGAGAACGCACCATTGCAATTTAAAAAGCAATTTGCGTCACTCTCCTGGAGGCTCAGCCACAGTGCAGGCTGAATGAATTTGAGTCTGTTTTCCAAATTAAGTCCATGGTTTATGCGAAAGAGGAAGTAAGCGCAGATTGAAACAAACAGAATGCCAAAGGTGTGGGATCAGCTGGCAGACCACAGCTTAATACTAGTGAAACCCCATGAAGCAGTTGCACTGCAAAGGAAGAGGAGATTTAAATGGAAGCTGAGATTTTAATGGAAGCTGAACAAAGAGAACATTATTTGTCATGCTGCCATTCGGAATACGTACTGCTAGATGAGATGCAAGGATGACCAGACATTGGTTTCTGGAAAGACCTTTTTTTTTTTGAATGTTTAAGTTCTCAAGCCCAGTTTTTCTTTTGCTCCATTCCTGTGCCTGGGCATCCAGCCTTGGTGGCAATGTCGGGGAAATGTTTGCGTTCACTTACTACACAATGGGAAAATGGAATAAACCAGCTAGAGTTAAAAATAAAAACTCCTGGGTTTGCGTATGGGGATCCATTTCTGTGACTATGGGAATCCATTTATTTTTCAGTTGAAATAATTCTGCCTTCTAGCTTTCAAAACCAAGAATAGTTGTTCCTCTGGGAGTTCTTGCAGTCTGAGAACTGTGACTGAGAAGAATTCATGCTAAGGTTGAGACTGTAAAGACAAGGTAAGGACACAGATTCCATTGGTATAAATACTGGAACTGGGAAGAAAGGTTTATGGTAGTGAACTGAAGAACCCAAGAGGAGAATGGGGAGTTATCCTATTGAATTATTTGGTGAGGGTATTTCCTGTCTTAGAACACAACAAAACTACGTTTTAGAGACTGTGCCATTCCCCACCATCTCTATTGGAGATGCCATTCTCCCACCTCCAATGGGAATATGTAGCTCAAACCTGAACAATAGAATTATTTTTACCTGTTTTTAACAGTGTTCCATAAAACAAGGAGAAAAGTTTGTTACCAGACTTGGGGAGTGAAATGCCTGCAAATACCTCCTTCTCGACGTCCTCTTTCACAGGTAAATTACAGAGTCCCTTTAACCTGCATCTGTTTAACAGTGCATTGGGATATCGCTCCAGAGCCCGAATATTTCCACTACTCTGCAGACAGCAAGGGACATCAGAAGTTGTACCCAACATTTAGGCTCTAGTGACACTTACAGGTCACCTGCTGCCGTAGCAGTGTGGATGTCTGTATTCCTAGAGCTAAACCTCTAATCCCTGCAAAGGGTGGGATGTTGTATATTATGGAAACCATGGTCTTACTCCTAGGGATCCTGTTGCTGAATGACAAAATCCATGCTGAGCAGCAGCGCTGGCGTTGTGGTAAGACCACGGGAAGAAGGTGTCTTCCTTCACCCAGCGTTGATGCGAGCTTAGTGCTGGGCTGGCAGAGGACGCAGGACTCGTACTGTGCCAGGGAAGTGCATAGCTGCTGTGTTTCTTTTAAAGTCCCTTTAAAATGGTTCTTAGCTCATTCAGCCAAAAGCATGGAGTCTCAGAAACCTGTTCCCACTGAGGTCGTAGTAAAAAATTTCCTACTTTAAGAACAAAGAAGCCTGTTTCTGAGCAAACACAGACTCTTTTCAGTACATCGCTAATTATAGCTCTACATTAACCAATGCCAGCTTGATTGGTGTTTTATTTTGAATATTTGTTTTCAGCAGACTCAATTAATTCCATGTATCAAATGTTTAGCTGGACAAAAACCTTCATAGTGTTTCCAGTCAGCCAGTAAACAAATGACATAAAAATAACACATGATGCATTTTTTTAATGTCCTGCTTTGAAAATTACTTTAACTTGTGCTTCCTAAGCTTAATCAGAAAAAGCAGGATCATTGATTTCAGTGCATATTTACTAAGCTCCTTTAGCTATGTTTCCTCAATGCAACAATTGGTAAGATTTTTTTTTTTCTGGAAGCACCAAAGCCAAACAGTGTGGTCATGTGAAAATTTAAAGTTGTCTTAATGCAAACATAGATGACTTAAAATACTTTTTGGNCCAACTTTCATGATGGTGAACATGACGTTTAAAACTATGGCTACATCCTCTGGCATGTGCATAAAATAAAAATCATGATGTCTGTTTAGAAACAAATGTCAAATTTACATTGTGCAAGTTCAAACGAGTAAACTCTGCTTTTATACCAATGAAGTGTAAAATGGGGAAGTCACCAATCAAATGGACATTTAAAAACTCACTGTTTGGTATTCCTGTCTGTTGCTCTTCAACCTGGTACATGCAGCCAATTCTTCACCTGTAACCGTAGTTACAAAAGGCCAGAATTCATCAGTTTTGATGAATGCTGGCTGAATCTAAAAGGAAGCAATTGGGAAATACCCAAATTTCAGATAATAGTTTGCAGATTCAGTATTTCTGCCTCTGGAGTTGTCTTTAACTCAAAGTTCTGTGGCACAGACATTACTGCTCTGCTCACCCTTCCAGGTTTACAAATACTCCTGCTCCAGGCAATAATACAAAGCAGAAATTTGTATACTTCTCTGAGCTACAAAAAGAGCTTTTCTGACACTCCCCATCAGTACAGGGACCTGATATGGACATGGAAAGCCAAGCTGTCTCCAGCACGCTGCAAGGAACCTAACTGTGTCTTTGGTAAGACAAAGCAGAGAAAGCATGGATTTTTATTGTGGGATAAGGCAGAACCAGAATGCCCCAAAATAAAACCGTGTGATGCAATGATATCTCCAGGTCCAGCTCCAGGTTAATGGGAAGGTGGACTGAAGAGACCTTTCCCATGTGCCTGGCAAGCAAGAGTGTGGGTAAGCAGGGCCTGCCAGGAGTTCAGCACAGATGAAAGCCGGCAGCCTTAAGTAAGCTGAGCACTCAGTTCCTACCCCTACTGAGCACACCAGGTGCACATGGAAAGATTCTCGGTGTCAGACAATGGGTTTGTATAGTTCTGCAAAGTCAAAAGCACCGTACCCGGACTCAGAAGTTTGCATTGCGTGTCTGACCAACTGCCCTGAAAAAGCCAAACTCACTTTTAAAATAAGCGTCACTTAGAATAATACAAAGACGCAACAAGCTTTACACTTGGGTCTTTTTACGCTGCAGCCATTTCATGTGTTCTACCTCTCACTTTGAATCCTAGAGCAGTTTTGGTTAAACAAGATGACCACTGAATTGTGAGGTTATGGAGCTGCCGCGACACATACACCACCTGAACTGGAGCGGGAGGTTTTGGCTGCAGGAGATGACAGGTCTCCTGTTCGTGACCCTGGTCATCAGCAGTCCTTGGGATTCAAATCCTCCTGGTAAAGTTTCTAATTTTAAAAAAGTCTTACTGCTTTATTTGCTACGTTGTCTTGCACTTTCTTGTTAAGCACTTGTCTGGTCTAGCCCACAAGTCTCAAGTAACCACTCTGAGCAGCACAAATGTACCAAATAATTCTCACTTTTTCAGCGGGAATGACCTGTCCAGTGAAACACTGCATAGTCAGAAACGGAGTTTTGGCATTTATTTGGTTACATTGGTTAACTCCCCAAATAATCAGTTGCTGTTTCAGAGTAGCAGTTTTCTGAAGTAGCAATAGCATTATACCATTGCCTTTCAATATCATTTGAATTTGGCTTAAACTCGGCAATTTCCTAATTCACTTTAATTTTTTTTTGAGTGCCACAGTGCAATAAGCAAAAACCCAAAATACGATTCTAAGGGAAAAAAAAAATAAATCAATGTTTGCTTTTACAAGCCCATTTTATTTCACCAAAATAATGAATTCTAGATTTACAGGACTGACTTCAAATAATATTAAAATAGTGACCAGAGCATGATTTCAGGCTGAAAGTACTGCGTTTTTTCCGACTGTGACTGTATACAAGCAACGGTGTTCTCCCTGAAATATGACTTAGGTGACAGATAGATACCTAAATAAACTCTGAGCACTCTTTCTTCTCAAACTATTGCACGTGGCCTTGAAACCTAGTCTGCTTCTTCCAACTAGACTATGTAGTCTGGCAGAAGTGTTAAAAGCGTTACTTTGCCTGGATTAAAGAAGCTGGGACTCTTCAATCTGCAGAGATGCAAGCTGGGGTAGAGCTATTAATTGTTTCTGAAATTATAAAGCAAGATGGTGAAGCTGATGTTATTAAACAAACCCTGCAACATTAGCACTGGAGAACACACACGGGAAGTGGTAATAAACACCGAGGTGATCGTCTACCGGCCTGGGGTTTTAACTGAGAGATCTCTGTAATATGAGATTGAACGCTATAATGTCTCTGTGACCTTTTTTGGTCATTCCCAGTACACTCAGCCACTCTGAGACATCTCAGCATTCACTTATGGGACCAAGTGCCTCACTTTCTGGCATGAATATTCTTGGTCCCTCTTTATGAAGTTAAATTTTCATTATCATCTCCAAACGTCTGCTGCTAGTCAAGGTTCATTAACAACAACAAAAAAAGAGGTTATGAAATGATCATCCAGAACAGTTTGAAGAAGACACACAAGAGAGAACAGGCTGCTATTGTGCACTAATAATGCACGACAGGTTAGAGCACTTACTGTGATTCTGTCAGATTTTGGTGCCAACTCTGTTCAAAAGCCTTTGCAATGCAGCAATCTACAGGTAGGACTGTCTGCTGGTTTATATAGTGGATACACATTTTAAAGCAAATTTTCAGAGAAAACCTGATACTGCATAGAATCTTTCTCTTTGCTGTTTTCCATTTCTAAATGTTTAGTGTACTCAGTATTACAAATAAAAATCAAATAGAAAATAGGCCTTTTATAAACAATTATTTTAAAGCATTTCTGAAACTTCAGAATGCTGCATCAAACCTTTTATCACATTCGCATTTCTCAAATGATTTTGTTTTTTTAAGGTCCTACCACAGTCCTGGATCAGTCATTCCCCTCTGCTTTGTTATTTAACTCTTCCTAAATGCTACCCGCTTTGCCACATTTTCAGCTCCAAATTTTGCTATCAATTTATTTCTGACACATTCATCATCTTTTTGCAATTCCAAATCATCCTCTCTGCTCCACAGGGGGTACCCGTCCAAGCGCTGCCCCGTCTGCAGAAAGTGTAAAGTAGTTTCCACTTCACCCGTGTTTTTCAGGAAGGCCTGTGTAACAGTCAACAGGTCCATGCCAAACTTCTCCATGAAGTGCTGCATAGTTTTTACTACTTCTCCCACCACGCTGGAAGAGCAAGTGCTTGTTGGTGTTTCTTCCCTTTGCAATTGAGTGTCAGGGAGAGCAGAGTCCTCTGCTCCGGTTCTGAAACCAGATGCTGTTTCTCCTGGGGCCTTTCCTTCTCCACCTCGTGTAGAAAGTTCTTCTGAGATGTCTGAAGTGTCACTTCCTGACTAAAAGTAAGAGAAGAGGTCATCAGTTAGAGATGGTGCTTCCTGACAAGCTACTTTTATCACTGCTACACAACCACTTTCCACTGTGATGTTGTATCAAAAACTCAGAAATCACCTGGGAAAATCCAGTGACAGAAGTCAAGCCATATGTGTTAAGGAGGGTATCCAAGCCTACAGAAAAGCATGAAATACAAGGGAGAGCTTGAACAAACCAAGTACAAAAGGCAAAAGTTAATGGCACTGTGGGAACATTTTATGCCCACGGTGAAAGAATGGCTTCCGCTTGCCAATACAGCTTTTAACGTGACAACACTGTCAGATTGGTTTCCTCACGTTAACTTGGGCAGGGAACCAAACTCAGAAGACACACCGCAGCGCGGCACCGCACATCCGTCATCAAGCCGCGTAGGTCACGGCTCACACGAAAGCTCCCAGTTAGCACCAGCGGAAGGGACGCCGCAGTGCAAAGCCAATTAAGAAGATAACGATGAGTTATTGTGCTGCTTGGTGACAACCAGGAGGGACTGCTCCCACCAGCTCCCGGCGTGCCCGGGACGCTTACCTCCGTGCTTTCAAACTCTCGGTTGGCTTCCTTGAAGAGACCCCGGCTTTCTGCCGGCTCTGCCGTCCGTCGAGGCTCTGCGGGACGAGACAGGCATTGACTCCAGGGCCGCAGCGGGGTGCGGGGCCGCGGTCGCCCCCGGCCATCAACCTCCCCTCGCCCCCGGCCGCTCTCTCCCCCCTCCACCCACCTCCC
>VXAK01018200.1:44753-81601 GCA_013399435.1 Arenaria interpres | reverse complement strand
TGCGCGGCTCTGCGGTCGCCCGGAGCAGGGTGGAGGCCCTGCGGCACGATGGCGGTGTCGCCCGGCGCCTCAGGTGCGGTGCCGGGGCCGGGCGGGGGTGTGCTGCCCGCCCGTGGCTGCTGCCTAATGGGAACCCAGCGGTCTCGCCTGCTGCTGGGCTGTAAGGGCCCTAGCGTTGGTTTTTATCCCTAGCCATTTGGAGGGGGGAAAAAAAAAAGTTTTAAATTTCATGTTGTATTTCTTACAAATGATCCCGCAAGGGGTGATGCGGTTAGGCCTTGGATATTAGACTGCGGTACAGGAAGGTGTCATGCAGGTGAAGGTGGTAGGGTTTGAAGAGACAGGGGTTGTTAATCAGTGTTGTGATGGAATCCAATTCTGTTCAGAACCTGCATTTGCGTCCGGAGCCATGTGGTCAGCCGATGAAATTGCTGAGCTATGTTACCTGCACTATAGGACCAGACTCCCTAAGCAGGGGAAACCAGATCCCAACAGGGAATGGACTTCACTGGCAGCTGTTGTCAAAGTGGAGTCTGCAACCCAAAGAGAGGTTCTTGCTAGTCCAGGGAGTCTGCAGGGTAAGAATGAGTTGTGGGGATTGGGGTGGGAAAGGGGAAGAGGGAGGGGAGGTAGCAGTCCTTGATGCTTTTTCCCCCTACCCCCTTCAAAATACCTTTTTTAAAAAAGAACATGCACCCTTTACTGTCTAGTTTCTGTCTCCACCCAAATTCTTTACTCTTTGTGATTGTAAAAGCTTTTACAGCTTCTGCCTGGAAAGAGATAGGTATAGTGAAACGCTGTTCTTCCCAAACTGTAACTAAGAAGAAGAAACCCTGTATTTGGTTGTTCAATAAGTGGTGAAAGTCTAGGCAGGACCTGGATTCCTAATGTAAACCCCTGCAAAAGTGTGTTGGCTACTATTTGCTGTCCTTTAGCAGACTGCATTATTACATTCTGAGTTTGTGTTAGTTCAGCAGCAGCACCTTCTTTTCCCTTACTGGCACTTCCATGATGTCATGCAGGTTGTATCCCGTGCTTCTTTCTTATGTGTTTGAGGAATCCTATGCCAGTGTCTGCTGTGTGTCACTTTGCATATCAAGCTTGTGTTAGCACTCCTGCTATGGGATCATAGACTTTTCCTAGCACTAGCTCATAATACTTTCCTTATCTCTAGCTGATAATAGTTTCCTTTCTGGAATGTCACATGGCCTGTCTCCCTGTACCTTCCCTTCTACACAATGTTCTGTGTGTTCTCTTACAAGAATGACTGAATGTATGAGAGCAGTGCTTCCAGTGAGAGTTTGTTCAGTTAAGGTTGTTTCTTTTTTCAGTAACAAAGGAAGTTGTTGCTATGGGAACTGGAACAAAGTGTATTGGCCAAAACAAAATGAGGAAAACTGGTAAGTATGGTGTAAAATCCAAGAACAGGCTACCTGTGCTACCTTCTTTCTCACTGGTGTCATAGAATCAATGCAGATATCAAAGGCATTGAGCTCAGACTTCTGGATTGAAACCAAATGCCCCAGACCTCACCTTATCAAGAAGAGAGGGGCTTAGGCAGCCAGAGTAGCTGCCCTGAAAGTTTGCTCCAAGACTTCATAACTAAAAGCAAAACAAAGTATAAGCAAAATAATTGTGCTTCAGTCACCTGTTACGGTCTAGTTTTATTGTGGTCTGATGCAAAAGATATCACTGCTGAGTTAGGGTAGGGGTGATGCCAGAAAGGTGCTACCAGGCTTTTTCTCCCTTGCCATATATTCTAAGTGTTTCTACGATAAATGTATGGGACAGATACATGAATTCCCACAGCTACCATGTCTTACTATTTATTGTAGGACTTCCCATGTTCTGCATATCCATCTTTTTATTCAGAATGTATCTCTCCCCTTTCCTAGGAGAGGGAAGAAGCCATAGTAATTAATGCTGAAAAGTGACTAAGGAGGAAGAATGTGAATGTGTAGGTACAGGGCTTTCTACCTTCTTTACACTTCTGAGGAGGAGTAGACCAAGATGGGAGCAAGTGGTTTTGCATGCATCAGTTTTAGGATGTTTTGTGTTCTGTATAACATCCTTCATATTGAAATGAATTAGTGGAGCAAAAGAGAAGAAACCAAGTTCTGTATCTTAGATTTTCCTGGATGTTTCTTGTGACTTAGCCATCTTAGCAGAGTATTAGTACAAACGTTCTTCTGATTGATTTAGGAAAATTCTGATTAAACTCTTGTACTACTTGCAATCTAGGTGTTAAGAGTCAAAGTAGAAATTTGACTAGAAAAAAGTAAATTTAGTTCCTCTCTGTTGTTTGTCTTCAGTAATCCTAAGTTTAGAAAACATTTTCCTCTTACAATGTTCCATTTATTTTTAAGTTAACTTGGTTGGTAGGTCATGTTAATGGTTAACTGTTAGAGAACTTCTAAATGTTTAGAACTGTTAAAGAGTACTTTTGTCACCTGGCCTTTTATTCCTGAAATATAAGCTGATCTACAGATCCTGTTCCTTTAGATACTGCAAGAGGCAAACACTGCAGGTAGTTTGAAGAAGAGATGTGTAAACCTAGTAAATATCAGACCTATTTACAAGAGAAGTAATTTAAATTGTAGGACATAGTGCAACAAGAAACTTCAGCCCAAAGTTTAGCAAACACTTGAAATTTTCAGGTTGTTATGCTTAATCTGAGAATATCAAGATCTACTATTAAGAACAAACATCAGGAATATTTTGAAGGAAGGGAGTGTTTATTCAACTCAAAGGGTTTCACATATCAGAAGAGTTAAAATTTGGTATTTAAACAGGTCTCTGACTTGCTGCAGAGTGAAGACTTATCTGTCATTTGTGTAGGCCATTGACATCCTTTTGTAGTAATTGGAAGTTTAAATATCTTGGAATAACCTAATACCAATGTTAAACCTTCAAATGCTAACAAATCTGGAGAACTGTCATCTGTCAAATTCTATTGGTTTGTTTGTCTACTTTTCAGTAATGATATATTTTGTTCCCATTTGGTTGTTGCTTTAGGAGATGTTCTGAATGACAGTCATGCTGAAATTGTGGCCAAGAGGAGCTTCCAGAGGTGAGGCATGAAGTTCAAGTGCTGTTGTTCAGTGCCAGTTGAGGTTGGTTGTTGTGATACAAATGTTTGATACAAATGTAATGAAAGAGACAGTATTACTTTTGTTTACACAACAGTTCTGTTCCCTTTACTAGCAGGAGTTTGACCCGATTTTTACGCTTCTGAGTGGTGTTAAGGCCCTTCCACAAAAGCTTGTTTCGTCCTTATTCTTTTAGAGCCTCTGTATGAAGAGGTAGAATCTGATTTCATGTGACATCAGTTCTGGTCTGACTGGCAAGGGCAGCCTTTTAGCTGTTTCCCACGTACCAGTCCTCTTGTTCACATGGGATAAGCTGGTTCAAGCAACTGAACCAGGAAACCAGTAACGCTACAGAAATAAGTATATTTCTTGTGGTTTGATGCCACTCAACTGGCTCTCACAGAATCGGATGAGTTGCAGCACTGGTGAAAATACAGAGAGGGAGGAGGGGATCTTAGATGTGTGATTTGAGGAGATAGTTAAGTCCACTGAATCCAACCCTTCGAGGTCTGTTATTAAGGTTCTAATGATGTATTTGTGTTTATGGAATGTGTTGCATCTCATCTGTCCATAGAAGCATAACTGGCTGCTCATAGACTTCATCAGGAAAGAACAGGCATCTAGTTTTTCTTGTTTTCCCATGCATCAAAAACTAAGTAAATGTTTCATGAAAACTTTCTTCCTAACAGGTATCTTCTCCATCAGATGGGGCTGGCAATTTCCCATCAGCAATGCAGTATCTTTATTCCGGGAACTGAAACTGGGAAATGGAAACTCAAACCAAATATCATATTTGTTTTCTTCTCCAGTCACACCCCATGTGAGTACGCTGGAGTGAACCAATATCATGGCTCCCACTTGTAGAATCTTTTCTGCCTCTTGTCTGTCTTTGGTCTCTCTGGTCTGGCATTAGAGTGAGGCAGTAACTCGTTATCAGTATGTGCCCTGAGATGCACTTGGCTGATCCTCCACAAATAGATTTGGCATTTTATCTCACTGGATACAATTCCTGAGAACTGAGTAAATTCAATATATTGCTCCTTATATAGTGGAATGCTTCACTTTCTCTTTAGATAGTAATGACTACTGTTTTCCAGAAACTAACATACTTGTCAGAATTCCTGTCATATCTTGTGGTTGCTTTGCTTTAAACATTGTCTCCTTGGATTCAAATTTAATAAGAAGCATTGACATTTAACACAGTTCCAAAAAAACAAAACAAAACAAATCCCACAAAACTAAACCTAAACACCAAAACAAAACAGGAAAATACTCTGACAAAAAAACAACAAACCAAAACCAAACTACTGAAAAACAACCAAAAATGCCCCACCGACAAAACACCACACTCCCTACACCAACCAAAAACATCTTACGGAACACAATGCAACTTTTTATTTTGTCATGGAAAATGCTCTTTATATGTTTTTAAAAATAGCACCACAAAGATGAGGATCTATTGGCAAAATGTAGGAATGTGAATTCTTTGTCTATGAGCTTATCAGACGTCTTGATGTTACCACACTCTTACCGGTGTGTTCTTCATCTGCCAGTCTGTTACCAGAACAAAGAAGTCTAAGCACTCTCAAAATATGCCTCATCAGTACTTTGCATAGTGAATTAGTTGCTTACATGTTCTTGTGATTCTGATATTGCTGGAGTATGCTGTTGGTGGTTTTCTTCATTAATGTAATACGAGACTAGAATCTACATCTTCAAATTTAATAGCAAGAATAATTTCCTGACTGACTTTTTCTCACAGACCTGTCAGGCTTTGTTTGCTTTGGACTGAGCTTCAGAATTTCATTTTTGAGCCTGTTTTAGTGATACAGATTAAAATTTCCACTGTTATTTGATAGGTTATTCTTTAATTATTTTTTTGATGTTTGTCTTGTTTAGTTAGATCAGACGGGTTTTCCTCTGCATCTTCAGCACCGCTTCTAGTCTGTCAAATGCCTTTGACACCTTTTGCTTTATAATTTTTGTTTTAAATTGTTTATTATTTTGAAAGTAGAATACAACATTTGAAATTAAACATATATTAGCTCACACTCAGTGAAATATGATTCCTCATTATACAGGGCAATGTGGTTTGAAAAGTGTGTTCTCGTAATATGACTGGTGTGATGTGTTCTAGTCACGAGAGATGGGGTTTTGGCTAATTTTGATGTTACTTTTTTTGTTCTAGGTGGAGATGCTTCTATTATTCCAATCAGTGAACCAGAGAACCAGCTTTCTAAGCCAGTGACTGAAGATGATGCAGCTGAACAATCAGCAGAGTGTAGAAGGAACCACGATCACTTGGGTCCAGAAGACAAAAGGAAATCAGAGAAAATGGCAAGTAATCATGTAATCAAGAGAATGAAAACAGACGATGGTTATTTTTCCGTAATCACGGAAGACCTGACTGTTCAGCAAGTATCAGTGGAACGAGAAGATGATGCAAATCCAAATTCTGCCGAGATGCAAACAACTAATAAGGAGACTGGCTTAGGGAGACCAAAGGTAGTAGATGTTTATAGAACTGGAGCAAAATGCGTACCTGGAGAGCTGGGTGATGCCCGAATGCCTGGGGTAGGGTATCACTGTGTGGGATTATTACGAGTGAAGCCAGGTCGTGGGGACAGAACATGCTCTATGTCCTGCAGTGATAAACTGGCTCGCTGGAATGTGTTAGGGTGTCAAGGAGCTCTTCTGATGCATTTCCTGCAGTATCCGGTGTATCTGTCGGCAGTTATAGTGGGGAAGTGCCCATATAGCCAAGAAGCTATGCGGAGAGCAATTATTGAAAGGTAAGTGCTCTCCTTTGGAAATCAGATAGTGTGTTTGGAGACAATTATGGAAGACAACAGGTGTCACACGAATACCAGGATTTTGCACCAAAGTGGAAATCTGCATCTGCAGAAAATGTGAATTTACACAAATTTGGTTTTGGAAAGTAGCCCTGTGTAGTATGGAGAAAAGGTGACTACTGCTGATGGATCAGACTCGAAGATTCACAAAAGAATTTCCATTAGTTCAGGGTCTCCTTGGTTGTCCCTTTACTGAGCAGTGGGATCTGTTACCCACCTGAGTTTTTCTAGAAGCCTTCCAGCAGAAAAAGCAGCTGGAAGGATACAAACTCAGTGTAGTGAAGTTTTTTGGCATAGTGAGGTTGAATTTTTCTTGCCCTCTTCCTGACTTTTGTTTCCTCAAACAGGCTCAAGAAAAGTTTTAATTTATTTGGTTATCCATACTCCACAAAGTCATTCTGAATATCTGTCAGTTCCTTTATATAGAATTGTGTTGGTGAGCAAAAGGAGCTTTTATTTCCTGCAGGGCCATTCCTAAACTTAAACTAAAAAAGCCCCTAAATCCATCCATCCTAAAGGCAATCTGACCGAAATGACTCCAAACGAATGCATAGGTAGACTTTTGAACTGCAGAAGGGATGTCTTTCTGGTTGTCCTTACAGACCTTTTTATAACTTCGCCTTAAACTTCTTAGTTTTTCTGAAGCTTTTGCTGCTTTCACACCCTGCTTTCAGACTTGTAGAAGATGTGGTATTTTAGACTTCCTTTGAAGGGAATCGCTGTCTTCCTAAGTTTCCCAACTAACTTCCTAAGGATCCCAACTTAAAATTTTCCAGGAGGTTAATACTCGTCAGTCCCTTCTCAGTAGAGGTTTTTGAAAACTGCTGTTCTAAAGCTTTTACTGTATCGTGTCCCTTCAGTTGTGCTGCCCAGCCCACGGCAACTGAGCTCTAGACCTAACGCAGGAATTGCTGTGGAGTGGTGAAGTACATTTAGTTCTAGAAAGCTGAATGATATTTGGCAACCAGATAAAGTCATGATTTCCTGTCAATGCTTGTTTGTTGCTTTTTGAGCAAAACTTTGTGCTTCTGGGACACTTAAAACTTGCATGCAAGCTAATACCTCTCATAGGTCTATTCCACCGCTTACATTCACACTCATTTGGATGCGCAGTGCAAGTTCACCTTTTGTAGTCTTCATGCATGCTGAGGGATGCACTTAGAATTCTACCATTCTGAGCAACTTGAAAAACTTCTGTGATGAAGTGATGGGCCTGGTAGAGGAGGGGAGGGCAGTGGATATTGTCTTCCTAGGCTTCACTAAGGCTTTTGACACTGTCTCTTGCAAGATCCTCCTAGAGAATCTGCCAGCGGTGTGCCCTGGCAGCACAGAAGGCTGATGGCATCCTGGGCTGCATGTCCACGGCGGCGATCCATCCACTGTACTGGCACTGGTGAAGCCACACCTGGAGTGCTGTGTCCAGTTCTGAGCTGGTCAGTATGAAAGAGGCATGGACACGCTGGAGAGAGTCCAACTAAGGGCCTCAAAGTTATTTAAGAGATTGGAGCATCTCTCTTACGAGGAAAGGCTGAGAGAGCTGGGACTTTTCAGCTGAGAGAAGAGAAGGCTTGCGAGGATTTTATTCATGTGTATAAATACTTGAAGGGAGGGTGCAAAGACGACAGAGCTACGCTGTTTTCAGTAATGCCCAGTGACAGGACCAGACGCAGTGGGCACAAACTGAAGCACGGGGGTTCCCTCTGAACAGCAGGAAACACTTTTTACTGTGTGGGTGATGGAGCACTGGCAGAGGTTGCCCAGGGAGGTTGTGGAGTCTCCATCCTTGGAGGTACTCAAAAGTTATCTGAACGTGGTCCTGGGCAGCTGGCTATAGATGGTGCTTCTTGAGCAGTGAGGACTTGGACCACATGACCTCTGGAGGTCTCTTCCCACCTCCACTGTTCTGTGAATTTACTGAAGTGGTTCAGGACACCTAGCATGTGACAGCTTGTACTGGGGCAGCTGGAAAAAGACCAAATGTTGTGTTAGATTGGAAGGGCAAGGCTTATGTGCATTTCCATGGTGGTAAAATTTTGTTTGCTTCTTTGATCTGAATTGCATCCAAGATCTCTGCTTTTTCTCCCTTCCATGAGTAGTAGAGCTCTGATAACACAACCCGTCACCTCAGGGAAATGTATGTGAGAGGTGGAGTGCACTGCTGCTAAATGAGGAAAGTCATCTGCTGTCCACTGGCTTTCTTGCTCCTCAGATCCTTGAGCTGATGAAAACTATCCCAGCAACAAAAGGATAGGAAGTTGATATTTTTTTTTGCTTAGGAGGTTGAATCAGTGCAACAAAGGAATCCATAAGCATTAGAGGAGAGTGAATGGAATTAGGCAGAGTGGAGGGAACGGAGAACAAGAAAGAAACTTGGGAACTGAACCACTCCCTTTAAGAGGCAGTTAGTAGACTAGTTCATCTGAAAGGTTTGACTTTTAGTAACTCCTTTTCTTCATAGCCTTGCATCCTTTTAGGACGGTTACAAAAGACGTCATAGTATATAAATAGGGGAAACTCTAGCTACCTCTCCAGAGAAGCTTCCTGGATCATCTGTTGCTCACTCCGTAACACATGGGACAAGAATTTGCCCAGCCTCATTCGTCTTAGGTTGCAAAGTCAGACTTCTGACAATATGAAGCTCAGTCTTAATTCATTCATGCTCTATGTAAATATTATGATTATTAAACACATGCCATTTTTCCCTCCTCATAGGTTTCTAAACACACTTGATGTGTAATGGTAACTAAAAGTTTCTAATTTAATATGGTTGACTATGTAAATACTTGATTATTATTATTTTTCTTTTTGATTGCAGAAGTATATTACAATTTTTATCCTGTATACTTTATCTCCATTGATTATACTATTTTTAGCTAGACCATTTAAAAAATCAATTAATTGTAGTTTTTCTGGGATGGACAAGGTCTTAATAAACTATGTGGCTTTGTTTTTTTAACAAATACTTTTTTGAAGGGAAAAATGTCCCCAGACCTCATTGTCTGTCTTCTATAATTCATGTTCAGTTCAGTTCTAATGTAAAAGTAACATGTTTTAGATTATGAAGGGAAATTGCACAGAATGGGCTTCTTTGGGAAGACCATACTTAAAACGACTTGCATTTTTCCATGTTTACTTTAGGTGTCAGCACATCTCATTTTTACCAGATGGTTTTCTCGCTCAGGAGGTTAAGCTGTTGCAGTCGGATCTTGGGTTTGAACATAGCCGCCAGGCAATTCAGGAAGTTCAAGCTAACAGCAAAACAAAGCTTGTTCCGTGTAGTGCAGGTGAGTTCTCTTGAGCTGGTTGCGTAACTGTGTACAAAAGGCCAAATAGGTGGGTTTAGTGGTTTCCTAAAATGGAACATCATTCATTGCCAGCGCTAGAGGCAAAGTGTGACTTACAGCATTAAATAAATTTCAGGCTAGAACGTAATTGTTAATAATTAATAATATGCAGCTCAGCCTCTAGTTTCCTGTAGGGAGTTTTCAGACTGAATAAACACTTGGTTGATGTCATTAAGAATGTATAATCTGAACAAAGGCAGAGAACAGCCAGCGAGAGCAAAAGTTCTGAGGGAAGTAAGAAAACAAAAATATCAAAAGACTTCTTGTTTTGGTTAGTTTCAGATTCTCCTTGGTAATGAAGAGAATGCTTGACATGCTGAGTTATACTTGTAATTGCTCCAGAAATCTGTGAATGTAGAAAGAATACAGAGTAGTACAGTGTAAAGGTTTAATTGATAGAGATTTTGGACATTGCATTTTTTGTCATGGTGATGAATGAATATGCAAGTCACGTTTTGATTTAGCAACATGGTCTCATTTGGGTAAAAAAAACCCAATGGAACTGCCACTGTATGTGTATGGTTAAAGAGTTTCTTTAAACTTGAACATGCCTACCTTCTGCTGTATTATACTTTTTTCTGGTTTAACTGGAACTGGAAGTTATTCTATTACAGTAGAGCTGATGATAAAATGGAGTGGAAACAAAGGGTTCCTTAATGGAATTCAGATTCATTAAATTGGAGTTATTTACAGGTGCCAGGAAGGAAAAGATTTTGATTCTGTGAGATAGGAAACAAAATCCATCATTGAAAAATGGTGCCAGTTCACTTAGCAAAAAAGATCTGAAGCCAACTGTGACTAAATTCTGTGTATGCCTTTCTTTCTGTATAGTTGCTCAGATATTTATGTTGAATAAAGATGAATGATGCTTTATAACACTTTTTTGCCTGTATGAATTAGGTTAGGTTAATTATTTTTATTTTTTTTCTCTTGAAGAGGTGAAAATAGAATAAACTCTAAATTCAGGGCTGTTATGCTGAGTATTGAAATATGCTGCTTGATAGGGACATTTAAACTGGTATTTTTAAAGAGAAAAATGTGTTCCATTTAATATTTTGAAGTTTGTGATAACTATGAAGAATTAAAAGAATAGCAAATATTTTCATTTTCAAGTAAATTTTTGTCTGCCTGTCAGAATCTGGTATCTTCTGACCAGGTGGTTTTAGATACTCCATACATGGAAGGTTTATTGTTTAATGCTAGTTGCATGTATTTAATGTTATTTGATGTTACACAGGATTTTAATTACTAGAGTGATACAGCATTATACCTAAATCACAATGCAAGTATGGTTCACACTTAGCAGAGTACAGCAGTTGCAGCATACAGTTGAATTATAATGCAAGTGTGATTAACATAACCGGTCTCCATAATACACTTTATAATATGGACCTTTGAGCATCTTGAATGGCAAGATGGTATCATGGAGGAGAGAAGCTGTGACAATTGCCTTTAGAGATAATGCACATAGAGCGGTTTTGGCTGTTAGGAACACAGAGAAATGGGAGAACTTGGGGAACAAAAATTGTCTCGTGGGAGTAGAAGTTAAAGGAGCTGTTGTTAGGCTATGGAGGGACAGACTGGGCATGTCAATCAGTTCTTGCTTCTGTTAATGTGCTACTGATGCTTTGCCAGTTATTTGTGAATCTATAAGGTATGGTGTGCAGAGTTTCAGCGTTAAGAAGTTTGCAGTCTATGATGGTAATAAGGTGACAAGAATGGGGTAAAGGATAAGGTTGTTGCCACTTCCTGTGTCTTCCAACAAATTATTATTATTTGACTACTAGTTAATAACATTTTTCAATTAAAGTCTAGAGATACTTGATGTATGCCAGTTATCAAACACAGAACTATTTAGAGTATACAATACACAATAAAATAATACTACACAATAAATTATTAAGGAAAACATAGAGTGACTGGTGCAAGTAGCTTGGGGGAGTATTTCATAGCCTGATTCTTTGTCAGGACAGGATGTACAAAAGGAAGTAGAATCCCCCTAAAAAGGAGACAATTACAAAGCTGGAGGCCAAATATTTAGAGGCATGGATTCTTGAAGGACCTGATTAAGATGAAAGCTCTGTATATGTGTGTGTATATATATGTGTTGGGTTTTTTTTTTAATTCAACAGAATTTACCTGTTCTTCGAAGTACTGGAAACCTGGCCCTAGAGAGCCATGCTCCTCTTCTAGTTTGAATTATTTTGGGAAGCAGCGTGGGATCATATGAAAACATAAAATAAAAGGAACTGTTAAGTTGTTCTTTTGTGATAACAGCACCTCCCTTATTCGTAATCCTTTCCTCTACAGCTATCAGTTGGAGTGCAGTCCCTGAGCAACCTCTGGATGTCACCTCAGATGGCTTCCGACAGGGAACAACTAAGAAGGCGATTGGGAGCCATCAGAGCAGGTGTGAGAATATTGTGATATCTGGATGTATATGTCTTATTTGTTAGCACGCGTGCCTCTGTCAGCTCACGTGGTGTGTAGTGCCTTGTCAGAGCAGAAGGAAATCAAGGGAGTGGGGGAAAAGGGAGGAAGGGTAGGGAATACTGGGTAAGGAAGAGTCGCTGTGTAAGGGAGAGTTGGAATGACAAAAGTTGAATGAGGGCTAACAGGTTTATCCTATTTCTTTGTCGCTGTTGATTAAAGAGAGCATTGTAGACAATGGTGATAGGAGACTAAGATAATTTTTTATTGAAAGACAGTTTATTAATTGGTGAAGTTAGCAGAAATTTTGCTTTGTATCTTTTGGGTTGATGACTGAAGGAAATGTGTGTGGTGCAGGTTCTCTTTTCACAGATTTCTTTTTCTGTAAGAGACCAGCTGATCTGATTGTATGATTGATAAAAGAGTTGCTTTGCAATGTGACTTTTTGCCTTCAATTTTGAAAATGTTAGGAAATGCTTGCAATAGATTCTTAACACAAAATGTGTCACCTTTCCAATTGTAGTCATGACACTGTGTTCTTTAATAAACATAATCTTGTATCAACTATTAATGTTTAAAGAAACAGTTATGTATTTTTCTTGTGGTTGAGAGGAATTGCTTGTAAACATCTGCACACACAATTTCTCCCTCTCTCTCCACTTTCTTCAGTTTAGGTGAGGTGACCAAAATTGTCATTGGCCTGTGGAAGCTCAGCTTGAGGGTTGGGGTCATATTTTGATTGTTGGCTGCTTATACTACCAATTTATCAATGGTCATATTGTTCATTTTTCCCAGGCTTCCTGGGAGAAAGAAGATAATCCTGACAGTAGTGAATAAAATAAGTAGAACTTAGTCAATTCTTGTGGAGAATTCATTCATGTGTCTGCAAGTTGCACATTCTCCACTTCTTGAAGTTAGGCCTGACTTGACTAAGTTTATCCTGGTATATCCTACTATTTCCTGATTTTTTTTTCCCTGGAAAGAAGAGGACCAGGAACTTTGTCGTTTGTGGCCAGTATTAGTGTCTGGTATATTGTTAGCACAGGTGACCTGAGTGACTGAGTGTGTCTTTTGAAACAGACTTTCTGTGCGCTGTAAAATATTAGTATTCCATATGTGGTGTGTAAGGTATTCCAGAAGACATGTGAAAGATCAAACAAAACGACCAACCCTTTTTCCCAGTGGGCTTCAATTTGGTACGTTGCATTTGTGTACCAGCTCTAAAAGTTTAGCTCTAAAAGTTTAGAGCCATCTACTACCTACCAGTTTGCACAAAACTGTAGGAACTTAATTATTGTTGAGAGATCCTTCTCTTTTTTTTTTTATGTGCACTCAAAATTCACTAAGGCATTCCAACCTTATTAAAGAGGCCGACAAGACTGTGTGATTGCAAAGGTTGTGTTTCTTTAGGAAATCAGGATTAAGGATGATTTCAAGGAAGAAGTAAACCGTTTACACTTCCCTGATAAATGGTCACAAAAGGAACTTTTATCATGAAAATAAGGAATTTACAGCCTTATAGGGGGCATTTAATAGTAAACAAGACTTGTATTTCCACCTTGGTTTTTTTCCCCTCATGAAATGTCAGGGTGATTGGTGGGGGGTGTTGTTTGGGGTGGTTGTTTTTTTTTCTCCCTCAATATGCTAGATAACACTAAATATCAAAGCAGGTAAAGCTGACTGACTAGAAGGAATTTGTAGGTAGATGTCTGATATGTGCTTTTGTTAATGCTTAATTAACTAAAACACCAAAATCTGGAGTATGAACCTTTGACGGATTAACATGAAGGTGAAATCTTAAAGCATCTTCGCATGCCAATTTTGGGGTCCTTAAAAAACATACTAGCAAAATAGAAAGGTTTCTTTTGATTGGTGGTTTTTTCAATGCTTCTGGAGAATCAGCTTGCACATGCTGGAGAACTGAATCAGTCATTGTGAAGGCAAGTGTATAAAGAGAATTTAATTAGAGAAAATATCTGGGGCTTTCAAAACCAAACCCTGCTTTATAAACAGCTGTTCTGGTTGCCTTTTCTTTGGAGGAAGAAAAGGGCTTAAAGTTTACAGAGATGCATATGGTATTTTCAAAAGACCTTTCAAGCTTTGCCTCACTTTATTTTTTGATAAGCCTCTTTGTACTAGCTGCCCTGCAGCTGTTGCTGAATGTCCCGGTCACCATTCTGAATAGGACAGCATTGTTCCAGGTATTTCTGCTGGTTCTTTTATTTGTTCTGAATAACACAGTTTGCCAATTTGAACAAGCCTTTGAAGTCTTTCTGTGCTTGTATGATCAGTTCTGGGACTAGTCCTTCTGGCTCAACCTTGCTGTAGTTGTGAGCTGATGAAGGTGCAGTCTCACACAGATAACAATGTGGGGGATACTCGGGTGTTCTCTCTGCAGTGTTGGCTGTTCAATGGGGGCAATGCAGCTCTTTGTCAATGTAACATTTAAAATGAAGGGAAAAGGCAGGTGGGGTGGGAAAAGTTAAATTGTGGGTAACTGTTTACGTTCTTTGAGAAGTGAACATAATTTTTCTTATCAAAAACGTTCGGCTGGGATGTACTACTGTGGGCTGTAAGAGGAAGTGCATTTCTGATTTATATTTTCCATCAGAATTTCTGATTTCCTGTTTTTCTTTTTTTTTTTCTTCCATCAGATCCAAGATCTGTAAAGTGGAACTCTTTCACACATTCCAAAAGCTGGTGAAGAGTATTTCACAAGAGGAGCTACCAGACACTCTCCGGTAAAGACATTTCCATTGTATTTAGAAGAGTGAATTTTTCTTAATGAAACTCAAGAATACTGTGATGATACCAGAATCTGCTCATGAATCTCACTTTCGCTAAGTTCATTGTTCAAATTTGATACTTGAAAAATACAGCATGTGCATGGCTAGGAGGACTCTCTTTTTGGTCTTTTTAGTCACCTTCTTGGAAAAATAGCTACTGCATCTCATGTGTTAATGACAGAAGAAATTGCAGGTGGTTTGTTTGTTGGGAGTGAAGGTAAGAATTTGGGACAGCTGATCTTTTTGAAGACTGACTACTTACCAAAAGGGTAAACTCTGTTCCTGATCAGTGAAGCCTTTTCCTTCTCTGGTATCTATTGGACACCTCTGTGAGCCTCTTCAACTTGCTATCTTGGCAGAAAACCCTACATTTTGGGTTTTTTTCCTGAGTTAGTGGTGTTTGAAAGTGCTGGTGGACAGCTGAGAGGGAGGCGAGAGGAGGAAGTAGTAACTTTTTTGAAAATGGAAACTGTTAGATCAGCTGCCTGCAGCTTTGTACCCTTAATGGCTTTCAAACCCCCATCCCAAAATTGCCATGGCATTATTGATATCTGGTTGGTGTTTAGTAATTATATCAAATGCCACTACTTTGTTTCACAAGAAGGAAGAGTTTGATTAAAAAAAAAAGATGATTTTTTTTTTTAATTTTAGAAAAGTCTACGCTGAAGTTTTTTTTCATCTGAGTGTATGGAGTAAGAGCTAGTAAGGTGAGATAGTGTGTAGGGCTCTTTCTGCAATACGTATATTGCATAGATGTGTAGGGCTCTTTCTGCAATACGTATATTGCATAGATGGAGGCTTTCTGGAAAAAACATAAAGAAGCTTTTGTGTGAGGAAGACATACTTGGAGGTTTCTTTTACATTATTAGAAACAAGTTTGGTTTACCAGACTGGAGTTCCTTGTGGTAGTCATCTAGTCTGGCATTTCATTACATGCATTATGTATTTGGTGGTGTTGCAGCCCAAATAGCTACTATAGAGCAGGGCATAGCTTTGTATACACAGAAACTTAACCTCTCAGTTTGTCTTAGATTCCGAGAGATGCAGAAGATTCCAAATGCATTGCCTTGGAAGGTTTATTTTATTTTAGTCTTATTTCCAGGTATGATTTCACCAGCTCTGGGATGTAGTTATACCAGCTGTTGAGCTAATTTAACTGCTCGTAGCTGCTGCTGGGGATGGTCCTGCAGCAATCTCTGCTGCTACTGGCTGTAGATTCCCGTTTTCTCCCTTCTGTCAGTAGCACTTCTCCAACTTCATGGTGAGGCAATTCAACTAGCTAATGTGGTAGAAAACAATTTCCTTGTCTTCGGTGTTTTCTCTTGAAGTAATGAGCTGAATTGGCTCCTTTCTGCTTTTCACGGTACTGAGACATTAGATGAGATGAACTTAGCCAAAGCAGGTGCACCCTGGTTCTCTAATTATTGGATCTTGCTTGCTTTTGAGTTTTGTGAATGAAATATTGCAGTTACCTTCTGTGTCTGTAGAAGTTCCTCATAACTATTTTAAAGTTCTCATGGCGACGTGAGCATGTTATTGCTGGAATTGTTTCAATGGATAAGCAGAGATACACTTTCTCCTTAATTCAGTTTTAAATATAAAATTATTAGCCTCTTTTGGGTGGGAGGTTGTCCTCACACGTTTAGCCATTGTATTTTCCTCTGAGTAGAGTGTGAGCTGGTGCAGTGTTGGGTAGGTGATTCATTGTGCTGATCATGTGCTGCTTACATAAAGTTATTTCACCTCAGGGCTTTTCTGGACTCCAGTGGCTTTGTAATTTCCTTTGACTTTTTTGTCCTCTACCATTTTTCTGTCTGTGCTTCTCCTGACAAAGTCCAGCTGATCTGCAGATGTGGCATCATTTTTAGGCTGCACAAACTCTATACAGTAGAGGTGCTAGTTCACCAGTCAGCTTGTCCAGTTGCTTTCCTTTGAAGTCTTTGTTTTTCCTACTCTTCACTTACAAAGACACTTTATATTTTGCTTTTTATTGCTGTTTCCTCCCCCTTCTCTTTCCCTTTCTACACAATATTCTGATATGTTTTCTTCTTTTTTCTTCCTTTCCTCCTTGTAGTCTGAATTTGAGTGGACTTCAGATAAGAAATTCCACACTCTTAAATGGTTTCCTCTAAACTTCTGTGCCTTTAACTGTTACCCAGTTTAGTATTTTCTTCCCATTCAAATGTATCTTGTTATCTCCTCCCACAAATGTTGGCTCTACTGCTATACTGCCACCCAGTTTCCTTTTCCCACTTCGCCCCTAAGTTCTGCCCTACCTCTTCTAGTGCACTTTTTGGTCTCTTGCCTCCCATCGTTTTGCTCCATCAAGGGAATCTCATTCTATGGTCCTTTCAGATTTACTGAACAGCTTGTCTTGATAGTTGTAGGGTATATTAGGACAAGCATCATGCTTTACTTAACCCTTCCTTCGCTGTTGTCCCCTGTCAGACTTAGGATATGGGGGCAGTTAAAGCTTCATGTTGAACTAGTATACTGATTCTGATGTTCTTTTGTTTTCTTCTTTCCTGTGTCTAAAGCTGCTTCTCCTGCTTTTTGTCCCTGCCTTTCTCCTTCATTCTTTACTTCTGTCCAAAGGATCAGCGCAGGCACTGTTAAACTGGAACAGGTGGAGAGCATACTGAGGGCAGAACTCTCCTAAAATGCATTTAGGAATTTGTAGTGGTGTAGCTTGGCTAAGATGCTAAGCATAACATTCAGCAGTTGGGGTTTTTTCAGGATTTAGCTTATTTGCTTTTAGCTGAGGCTGTGGGAAGGAGGGGGTGTTTGGCTGGCATTAGCTACTTCTTCACCAAGAACCGATAGCGCTGTATTGTGCTGTCCCACTTTCTTTCTTCCTTTCTGACAAATTCTTTGTTCTCCATCTCCTGTGCCTTACCTAAATTCTCACTCATCTCTCTAACTGGTCTAACTAAAATGTTGTTTCTTTATAACCTTTTACCTTCACCTGCCATGCTTCATTCTTTTCTGTTGATTCCCCTTGTGTTAATGTTCTGAAATTACTTGTACATAAATTCATCTCTTTTTTTTCTTGTCATGTTTTCCATGCTCACTGTCAAAGGAATGGTGACACACTGTTGGGCAGTGTTGTGCTGTTGCTAATCCGAATTGTTGTGTAAAAACTTCTGCAGTATTACTGTTGTTTGCAGATCACTTAGTGATAATATGGCAAAGGAAGTTTTTTACATTGTTGGTTTTTTTTCTCTGCTGGTAGGAAAACCCATGCCTTGTTCATCACCTGAGAAGTTGAAACCCTTCTTTTGTGCAAGGTGTGGCTGACTGCACAGCCCTTTGTTTGAATCTAAGGCAAACTTTGTAACATAAACCTGCCCTGAGTTTCTTGCTGGGCTTGTTAAACGGATGACTGATCTCTTTTCTCAAAAACTGTAGTTGGGAGCCATCACAATTCAGGTTGTGTTTTCTTCCAATTTCCCATTCAGTCTGCAGTATGGACAATTCCAATTCCAGTGACACCTAATTAGAGGGGGTGGGCAGTTGTACAGAGCAGTGCAGGGACGTTCAGGTGGCTTTGAGATTTAAGTATCTAGACTGAAGTGTAGAACGTTTCTTTGGGCTTCATATTTAAGGCTTCTTGCTAGTGTTCGCTTGTGAAAAACAAAAGGATTCGGCCAGGTGACCACTAAATATTTCCTGCTGGAGTGACTGAGGATGATTGTAAAGCAGTGTCAGCCTAATGGACGTCACTGTTCTGGGAGAGGGGCAGTTTCACTGTTACGGCTGTTCTCCAATTGCAAATAAACCAACCACATTTGGCAAAAATTTTCTTGCAATTTTCTGGTCCCTTCTCAATTTTCATTTTAAAGTGTGTACATTAAACAATTCTTGTGACTGCAGAGAGGCCTGCAGGACAGTTAGGTCCTCTGATCTAAGAAAATCTTTTCTATACTGCGAGTCACAGATGGGTGTTAGGTCTCTGCAAGATTGAAGAGCCTTTTATTAAGTAGTACTTTCTGCCCCATGAAAATACTTTTCTGTCATAATTATCTCAAGACTTGATCTTTATTTTTTTAACTGTTTACTCTATTGAGCTTCTACATCTCTTCCTTTATGTGATTAATTTTTTCTGCATCTCAGATAACATTGGAAAAAGCCACAAATCTCATTTTCCAATTTTTCAATACCGTTTTGAAAATCTGGTCTCCCAAGCTAGACACAGCAATGCGGTAACAATCTTCCAAATGCTGCAAGACCTTACATTACTGTTAAAACTTATATTTGAGTGGAACTCACTCATGGAGTTAACTCGCTCTGGGACTTTGCTCTGTATCTTCTTAACAACTGGTGTCAATCGCCGAGTTTGCCTGCAATGCCTGCATTTTATCTGAAGCACTGAAGAAGATACTAATAGAAGGAGATACTAATAGAATGAGGCTAAGTATGGTTTCCCAGACCCCCTATCTTTATGGATTCACAAGAGATTTTTATATTCTGAAGATCTGTGAGCTTTTGCCCTGTCAGATGCGATTTATTAATTTTTGTGTAAGAGTAATGTTTTGGTTGATGTCACCATTGTGACATGATGTCAACGTTTTGCATGTGTGATATGTCTGTAATCTCAAAAGTGCATTATGGGTTGAATGTACATGTTTGAATATGAGGTTAAAGGTAGGGTTTGTTGCCGAGCAGGATGTATTGTAGCAGCGTATTGCTCTTCTTTGCAGGCTGCCTTGCTTGTGAGCCCATTTCTGCTCAGTTTCGCACAAGGCTGAGCACACAATGTTCTTAAGCATAATGTTGATTTGCGTAAGGCTTTTTCCAAGAGTGTGATACCTTTAAGAATGAGATCTGTGGATCACCTCTGTCTCTGGCACACACCCATCGGAACCACTCCGAGTCTCTCTTACACAGTAGCGTAGGGGCAAACTTGAAACAGTAAAAGGAAACACAAAAGGAATGTAGTCAGACAGACCTGGATAGGCTGGAGATCGTATGATTGTACTGGACTTTGCCTGGGGCAGCAAAATAGTGTTCACTTCTGCCAAAAAAATGTCATAGGTTCTTCATTACTAATGCTCAGAGCATTAATGGCCCAACCAAAACTGAGATACAGTCAAATCATGTGAGGTTCTTAGCCGAATGTATTGTGCTTTGAATTTGAAAGCATTTTTCCTGTATAGATGTTGAAAATTTCATAGAAGCTTAATGCAGAAGTTGAGCATGAATTCAGTAAATCTGTTTGGTTTTGGCAGCTATTGGGTAAGCTGATTAAAATGCAGTTTTCTGTTGCATCCACTGTTAAATTGTGTGGTGATGTTGTCTGCTTGGAGAATGGGACCCTAAGAGGCTGCGGTCACACGTGCTCTGGAAGCTGCTACAAGAGGGAAAATACTGAGCTGCTCCTAATTGTCTATCAGCTTTTGTGCTACCTATGTTTTCCCTTACTGTCTACTATAACAGTTTCCAAACAAAGGTCTGTTGGAATAATCTAGGTTAGAAAAACCCCATATGTGTTTTAGTTAAATTGAATCAGACTGCTGGATATGAGCTGAAGAGCTATTGGATTGCCAGCAGGTTTAGGAAAAATAGCAAAATTTAGCAAGGAAGAAATGAAGAACAGCTAAGCATTGGAGTTTTTCTTTTGGCTTAGTGGCAGGTGGAATACATCTATCTGTATCTGGATCCACAACAAATGCAAGGGAAACAGCTGTTTCATCTTTAATGAGATCGAAGCAGTCCAAAGATCTGTGTTGTAGAATTCTTTTTTTTTGATCTTTGACCATCCTAAATGTGACCTTATAAGTACAAGTACCTGTGTTTTGAAGATGCAAATAGCATCTCATATTAGCTATTATATGATAAAGGACAAGTATAAGTGATTAGATGCATTTATAGTGAAGAAGGAAAGGGTCAAAATCTTAAAGAAATATGTCAGACATACTTCAAGTGCAAGAAGCATGCTAGGGTAAGAGTATTTCTTCCCAAAGAATGATTTGGTCATTAACCTTGAGTCTAAGTACATGTATTGCTCCCCAGAGAATGGTTTTGAGGTGGAGGAGAAGGTGCAGGTGGATTGTACTGTGTCTGAGGTACCTATTGGAGTACTTAGGAGAGGAACAGCTTGCTTATGCTAGAGATTTGGAGTTGGTTGTGGTGGGTTCACCTTGGCCCTTCTTGGACCTGTGATGTTTCCTTATGCACATAGTTGCTGCTGTTTTGCCTGTTCAGTGATGCTCCTAAACCATGATCCACCATTAATGGGGGTTCTGTGACTGTTCCACTGGCCTGGTGGAGTGGAGTTGCAATGAGCCCTTCTGTGGAAGTCTCTGCTTTCCAGAGCAGCTCAGAGGTTGGTCACAGAGTTTAATCACAGTTAATCACAGAGTTTGATTAATGTGAAAGAGGTAAAGAAAGCAAAATGGATTAGCTGTGACAAGAGTGCAGGCAGGTTTGTAAGAGTGTGACTTTTCCCATGTTCAGCAATGGCACAGACTGGTTCTCTGCTCCTGCACTTCCTGAACCTAAGGTCTGCAGGATATGTAATATCTCATGGCTTGCTATGTATCTCACAGTGCTCTAGAAATACATTTATAGTAGAATGCTGAATGCCTGAAATACAGCTTCTGATTGCTGTTATGTTTTTTGCAATATGTTGGGGGGTTTTTTTGGGAGTGGTGGTAGCGGTGATCAATATTGCCTTTGAGCACGAAAGCCTGTTCTGGAAGTTAGTGCAGTAGTTATCAGATTCCTTTTAGATTAGGGTTGCTGTAGCAGCTTGGCTCTTCGTCTTTCTTGATCAAGGTCATGTCGTATGATCTTTGCTTCTCATTCGATCGAATGTATAAACATTCCGTGCCACATGTGGCTGACAGACTGTTTGGCAAAGGGAGACAAGAGAGTCTGGGAAAGGAATGCGAAGAAAGGGGAAAAAGTCTTGATGAAATTGCCTTAGAGGCACTTGTGTTCAGATACTCTTGACCTGAATTTCCGTGTTTCGAAAATCAGTGGTATAATGCACTCAGCTGAGTGACCAATGGTTCTGCTGAGACTGGGGGGAGCAGGTGCTACGTGAGGAAAGGGAACAGAGCACCAAAACTGCTGAGTCTCTTTTGCATTAGGGAGAAGATAAAAAAAAAATTCCTCTTTTGTCACACTCTTCTCCATTATTTTATGATGGAAAAGAAAAACTATCCTGTTCATCCTTGTCCCCTTCCCTTCCAGCCAGCAATCGTATTCGTTCTTCTAGCAAAACAAGGCTACTTCCACCCAATTCAAAGCACCTATCTCTAGCCACCTTTTCTGCTTTGCTTCATATTTTTTTTTGCTATCGTGGAAGTTTTCTGAAACCTGTATTCACACGGTCAGACACTGACACTTCTGTTGCTGGAGGAGAGTGTGCATGAAGCATGGCAGAGGAGTTGGTTTCCTTCCTTTTGTAAGACAGCTGACAAACGTCTACATACAGTAGCTTCAGGCCCTGGGCCCTTCCAAGTCACCCTAGAACCTCAAGAGAATTTCACTTAGTAGCATGAAAGAGGTCATAGGGCATCATCATGTTCTTAGATGTTTGATTGCTTTTTTTCATGTTGTGACATTACGTCCAATAGGATAATGGAAATGTTTTCATTGTTGTGCGTTTTCTGTCAGGATGAAGACCCTAGAAACCTACTGGGACTACAAGGAAGCTGCATTAAATTATCAAGAAGCCTGGAAAGTGCTGCGTAGCCAAGCCCTGTCGGGTTGGGTCAAGAATGCCAAGGAATACCTGCAGTTCACATGAGAATACACGCGGCTGTGTAAATCCAGCAATAAGTGCACAGCAGATACCTCTGCAGTTCAAGGGCCAGGAAAAGATGTCCTGTAAGGAGACAGGAGTGAAAAGGAAAGCAGTTTAGAGAAGTCTTTATTTTGGTTGAGTTGAAGTCTCCTTTTTATTGAAATATAGAAAAGGATCATTGCAGACTTAAAGTTCTGAGCTACATGATACAATATGCCTTCAAAAGAAAAGAAGCAGTGATTTGCTGTCCTTATCTGAGGACATGATCGATACTTCCATTGCCAATGGACTGTGGCTGAATGTCAACTGAGATTGAAGCAGTGCTATGGAAGAAAGGCTGTTGTTGTAAAATTTTAGTGTTGCGCTTTTTTTTTTCCACTCTTCATAATGTTATGGTTGGTTTTGTGTTGCTGGGACAACCCTGATGTATAGTAAGTAATATTTTTATAGCTCTTGGCTCTCCTTGTCTGGTGCCCGGAAGAATTTTCCGTGTCCCCCAGCCCCATTGCTTCTAACTGGAAATACTAGTTATTATTAAAGGGTATTTTTTTCCAGGAGTCCTTCATATAAGCTTCCATTTACTAAATATAGCTGAAGCAGAAGAGTGCTGGGGAGAAGGCTGTGTCAAATAATACCTCTTATGACATCCCGTGCATCTCTCTTAATTTCAGGACTTTGCCAGATACCCCTTCAACTGCTTTGCTTCTGTGGGGAGGAAAGAAACCTCCTGAACTACTTGGTTCAAACCCGTCAATCCCGTGCAATTCCAGGCAAACATTTACCTACTTTTCAGTGTTTCAAGCACTGTCCATCCCCCTCGTCCACCCCGTGATACGTGGTTAATTAAAAGCAGGGATGCCGTAGCCATTTCTGTCACTGTTTCCTGGCAAGTGTTCATGAATAGCCTGGCAAAGGTGGAGATGCTTTGGGGGAGACTGGAAGTAGTCTCTGGCAGTCTTTGCCTTTATGCTTTATTACCAAATAACATCTGCGTGGCCAGACAGTCGACATTGAGAGCTGGGGGAAAGCAGTGGGTAATTCTCCTTAAACTTTCTGTCCCAATTACTGCTTCTGTGAGCAAGTTCAGGACAATGTAACTGCTACTGAGCACACTGGCTTTTTGTACTTTTTCTGTTGTAAACTACAATTCATAAAATACTTGGACGAGGCAATGGCAAGATGAAAGAAGTGGATAATTTAGAACTTAAGAATTCTTTAGTGGTTTGAGTTTTCTGTTCTTTGGTACCTTAGTATAGTTTGGGATTTGAAAAATGGACATGGCAGTTCTCCAGCCAGCCTTTCCAGCCAACCTCCTGAGCTACACGCGGGACTGAGCAGTACATATCATCTTACCTTCTGAGAACTGATTACAGCAAATCCTTTCACTTCCCACTTGGATTGACTTGTCAAATAAGAATAGTTCTCTCGTACTTGTTAAGTATCAAAGATCTTAAATTCTGTGTGTGTAAACCTGTCCTCTCAAATCCATCCAGTAACATGCAGAAAGACCGGTTATATTGGTAAGGGGGGAGTGATTGTATGTGTTTGTAGAAGGCAGGGGATTATGGAGAGTGGTGACTTGCGTGAGTCATCAGGGGATGAAAAATGGCCAGATGCCATTGTAGATGGGCCACAGGGTGAACTGCTGAGGAGGAAATGGTAGCAGTTACTGTAATTGAGCAAATAGTATTCCAAGGACAGACTCCTGTAGTGTACCTAAAGAGATAACCAGGCTCCTGAAGTTTGCCTTCATCCTTCTCCAAAATCTTGCAGGAACTACACCTTAACATACCTAGTTTCCCTTTGTTAATCAATGCAGTCTGTAGTGAACCTGCTGACCAGGCTGGAATGTTCCCATTTCCTATCCAGCTGCAATATTAAATGGGTTACATAAGGCTGGTTGTTCTGTAGTCTTGGCATCGCACTAGTTTTCAGATGAGCAGTTATATGATGTAAATTCTTTTAACTCTTTCCTAAAACTTGAGCCTGGCTGTTAGGAGAGGTTGTTACTGGTAAGATTTTCCTGGCATTTGTAAAACACTTGTGAACTGTAGGCTGCTGCTTTCTGCTGCTTGTCAGGTTTTAAAAGCAGTTCTAGAGGTGTTGAACACTGGTGTTAACCTCACTTTTGGATGGAGTTGAGGACATACTTAAGCCCAGAGTGAGTCAATGAATATGCAAAGAGGGGGAAGGAGCTAAAACAAAGCAGCATTTAAAAGGCTGTGAGGAGCTAACCCTGCAGGAGCTTAAACTCAACTGGGTGGCATTTCTGGGATTGAAAATAAGTATTTAGATGCTGCATCTGTTTAATTCCAAAATGTCAGGAAATGCTGTAGGCAGTACCGAGAAACTGTTTTAAAAGTCAGAAAGGAAAAATGTGGAGAGAAGAGGTAACTCAACCTCTGCTTTTGGAAGAGGTAGCAAACTAAACTTTTCATTGTTGTTAGCAGATCTTTGGAAGAATTGCTCCTGGAAGGTAGCAGTCGATGTGTTCCAAGCTTGCGTCGCTCCTTTGCACTGGAATAGCTGAGGCACTGAAATCAGAAATGGGCAGTGGGTAGGGAGGGCAGCAGAATGCAGAGCCTCTGCCACAGGGGAGCAGTCGAAAGCAGGGGTGAAGCTGCAGGAACGAAGTGCCCACAGGTCATGGTTAATGAGGACAACTGAACAATTGTTAGTGGGAGCAGTAGAGCATATGAGGGCACTGAAAGATCCTAAGGTGTGTGTAAAAATGCTGCATGGAGCATATTTGTATTAACCTAGAGAGGTCCTTGACTTTCCCAAACTTGTATGGGGAGCTATGGTCCCTATTTAATAGAACAGAGAAAGTATAATTCTTGGTTTGGGTGGGATGTCTGTAACAGCTTCACTATTGGAGAAATCATTCTGGTTTCAATCACAGTAAGAAGGCAAGGCAGACCCACCGCCTGCTTATCTTCAAGGAGGTCAGAACTAGAGCGTAGAAACAAGCGGTGTGTGTGTGTGTTCAACTGTAGAAGTAAATGTTCTGTTTGAGCTGGAGGCTGCAGTTCCATGGGATGACACGCAGCATCCCGCTGCCTTTGAAAAAAGCGAGGTTTGGATCTTTGCAGTTTGCTTCCACTGCTCACCTTACACGGGCTGGAGTGCTGGCTGGTCTCAGTGTGTTCAGAGTAAATTGAAAACTATTCAAATTACTGTCTTTGTAGAGAGTACAAACTTCTGTTTATAACATGAGCCCAAAACAAAGTGTAGCTTTTCACTAGGAGTTACATCAGCTTTGCAGTAAGCCCGGTAAGCACTAGAGGAGAGGCAGAGGTAGGGCTGCGCTGGGGAGGGCAGAAAGAGGTAGAGCCAGGCTCCCTTGCACTTGTTACAAGCCATTAGGCTGGTTATGGAACCACACCTGGAGAAAATGCTTGAGGCACGAGTATGGAAATGAAGTGTGAGTTACTCCTAGGAAGCTGCTGTTGATAAGGAGGAAAAAAACGGTGTTGGAGTAAAATTGGGAGCCAAATGTAGTTGAGGGGCCCAGCAGCTCTTTCTCTCAAAGCATAACCATCTTGAGAATCTGATAATGTCATTATAAAAATAAGGGGGTTGCAGCAGTGCTTTACAGGCGGAAGAAAGATAATTTTTGAGCAAATATCATCTAAATTCATCTGGTACTGGCTTTGTTATGTCAGAGATCACGTTTCAAGTTAGTTCAAAGATCGGTGATGCAGAAGTGTTGCTGTGGGAATAGTGAGGTGTTTCTTCATATTCTGTCAGTGTCTGAGTTGAAATGCCTTCCCTGTCCTGAAGAGTTAACAGAAAGGGAAGATCATATGGGACCCAAATGCTTTTCATAATTTTACAAGAGTGACTGTAGTATCTAAAGGGATGCTTTTCATCTGTGCACTTGAAAAGGAAGCCTTTTGATGTTTTATTGCCATTTTAAGCGCATCTGCAGATGAAATGTAAAGTTACTGCTGTAGAACATTTATTGTTGCATTCTGTGGAATTACTCATGTACCCGGGCTTCTAAATCTAGCCTAATAATTACAGACATGTTAAAGAGAGCAGTTATGTGGTTTTTTTTAGAGGCTTATGAAGGGTATTCCAAAAGTCACCTAGATCATAACGTTGGAAATAAAACTTCATCTTCCCTTGTTTTGTTTACCTGTGCGAGCAGGTAATTAGTTTTAGTTAGCAGTTGTAAGTTAATGTTTCTTACTCTCTGGGTAGTAAAAAAATCACAGATGAAACCACAGTTCTTCATTCTGAAGTTAAGAGTAAACATTTAATACTAAATGTGTGGACAGGGTGGCAGTGGAAGGAATTCAGGATGGAAGCAGTGATGGATTGTTTACAAAAGCAGTGCTGTACGCTGCAGCGCTGCTGTTCCGAGTATGGAAAGGCACACTGAAGGCAGCAGCAGGACATTTTCAGAAGCAGGAGGCACGTGCTGGGCTCTTACTGGGACGAGCCTCCGTAACGGAGGTAGAGACATTTCACAGGCTCCTGCCTTCTCGTTTTGGATCCTTCTGCCAGTGCCTGTGAGTAACTGTAGAGCCAAACATCATTCCAGGCACGAGGCGACTTCATAGGAGTTTGAGTTAGCATGAGTCTGATTTAAACTTGGAAAGTGATACGTTTCTGCTGTGACTGGGAAGGTTTTAAAAATTAAACTCTTCCACACCATGTAGCGAGAAAATGAAGTTAAACTTTTATTGGGAATCTAAACTGTAATTAGTGTTTCCTTGCTGGCTTACCAAGTTCAAAGTAGCATCGGAGTGATGCTACTCTTTCTAACTACTGTTATCCTTTAATACCAAAGTGTGAACTCCGCAACTGTGCAATTAGGTCAATTAGGTGTTTTTCTGCACACACCCCCTCACTCCCAGCCCCAAGTTTGTCTCTCTGGCTGCAGGAGTACAGGAGTAGCTGTGTAACTCTGGTGAGCCCATTTGGAGAGAAGTTGAGAGCCTCATGAATAACAACTTTTTTTGGTTATTTGGCAAAGCCTCTGCTTTAGCTGTGCTGGGTACAGGAACTGATCTTGAATTCTTTATCTTGCATGCAGCTTTTCTAATTCTGCTTGTCTGCCTCAACTAAGTAGAATCATAGAATGGTTTGGGTTGGAAGGGTCCTTTAAAGGTCATCTTGTCCAGCCCCCCTGCAATGAACAGGGACATCTTCAACTAGATCTGGTTGCTCAGAGCCCAGTCCAACCTGACCTTGAATCTTTCCAGAGATGAGGCATCTACCACCTCTCTAGGCAACCTGTTCCAGCGTTTCACCACCCTGATTATAAAAAAAATCTTCCTTATATCTAGCCTGAACCTACTCTCTTTTAGTTTAAAACCATTCCCCCTTGTCCTGTTGCTACAGGTACCGTTAAAAAGTTTGTCCCCATCTTTCTTATAAGCCCCCTTTAAGTACTGACACAGTAAGATCTCCCTGGAGGCTGAACAGCCCCAACTGTCTCAGCCTGTCCTCATTGGAGAGATGTCCCAGCCCTCTGTTTTTGTGACTTTCTCTGCACCCCCTCCAACAGGTCCATGTCCTTCCTGTGCTGAGGACTCCAAAGCTGGACGCAGTACTCCAGGTGGGGTCACACCGGAGCAGAGGAGAGGGGCAGAATCACCTCCCTCGACCTGCTGGCCAGGCTGCTTTTGACGCAGCCCAGGGCATGGCTGGCTTTCTGGAGTGTGAGTGCACATTGTTGGCTCATGTCCAGCATTTCACCCACCCATAGCCCCAGGTCCTTCTCTTCAGGGCTGCCCTCAGTCCCTTCATCCCCCAGCCTGTATTGATACTGGGGGCTGCCCCGACCGAGGTGCAGGACCTTGTACTTGGCCTTGTTGAACCTCGTGATGGTTGGCATGGACCCACCTGGACCTCTTGTCCAGGTCTCTCTTTGATGGCTTCCTCTCACCCAGGCATTTCAACCGCATCACTCTGCTGTATAGTAAAGCTGGTCTTTTGCATAATTGGTTCTGTAATGTCCTTACAATATAAAGGTTGAGAAGCTGTACAGTAAATAATATAAGCAGCTGTATAGTGTCTACTAAATGTGATGTATAATTTCCTGGCCAAAATTAAGGTAAAGAAATGACAGCACTGCCTGTTTGTGACAGGAATTTTTATTGTAGTTGTTTGTTAATTGAGAAAGAGGAACATATTAGCTCAATTCAACATGATCAGCATCTTGCTCCTGCTTAGGATAAGCTAGCAAATCCAGTGTTCCCAATACTAATTTAATGGTTTATTTTTCTTAAACTAACACCTCAAAACAGAATAAATGCGTGTTCTTCTTTTCATGTTTTAGTAGCCCAACTACTTTGCTTTATTATTTATCAATGTCATCAAGTGTATCCTCCAAAGGAGAGAGGCTCTGGGAATTCATAGCCATGAGAAAAAAAATATGCACAAAACCAACAAAACCTTTTTTTGATAATTTAACAGTCTAATAAAACAAGACCTAGCAATATATTAAGAAATAAATCCAGTTACAAATGCATGTATATAGAAGGAACTTCTGTGGATGTCAGAACAGAAAATGATCAGCTATTTACAAGATACACAGCAGGATGGGATAGTAGCTGAGACCCACCATTCAGAAACCAAACGTGTTCTCTCCACTGTAGGCAACGTACAAGAATCCATCCTCATCCTTTTCCTTCTCATAAAGTTGTCCCATAGTTAAGCTTGAAGGGGAAAAAAGAAAAATTGTTTGCTTGGACAATGACAGTTGCAAACGACAACAGTCAGAACCTCACATAATCAATGATTAATAAAAGCTAACATTTGTAACCTGTGTGGAAACTGAAATACAAAAATGAGGGTATCTGAAAAGCAGTTGACTCCTGAGCTAGCAAAATGCATTTGTCAGAATGCTTATCTATTTTATTGGAAATCGGTCACTGAATGTATTTCAAGTTCTGAATCGCCCCTTTTTGATGCCTGATGGCACCCTCCTGGGTCGCAGCTGCATTAATGTCTTGCTGCTTGTGTGAGCAACCTCATTTCTCCCTCCACCTGGTGTAGGTCGTGAATGTACAGCTGGTCTCAAGTCTTATCAAACTTGTGCTTTTTGGACTATTTCTTTGAGGTCCAGGTTGGTTTTGGGAGTAAAAGCTTTTTTTTTTTCTATATTGTTAAAAAGTGATGATTTGAAGTAGTGCTAACACCAAAACGTGTGGGCAATCAGTTACAAGTTAGCCAAAAACTAGTGCTTTTCCAGGTTTTGAATGTTTGGTCAAATTAAAATTTTCTTAAATTGGAAAAGGCACATGGCTCTTCAAGGTCCAAGCAGTTGTGGTCTTTAGGGCAATGTCTGTATTTTGAAAACAAAAAGAAACCCAAGCAATTACTTGGCCAGTACAACTACTCCAACCATCTACCTCCAGGTGAAACAGGCAGTTGACATCAGTCAGTTGCACAAACGATGCCTCCACAGCTCAGCTTTCTCTGACTCCCCAAGACTGGGAAAAGGCTGATGAACTGAAGTCATGCAGACTGAACGGGAGTGACAGGGGAAACAATCGTGGCTTTTTACCCAAGAGAGGAGCTGGGAAGGGTTACAGGCAGTACTTGAAATGGACGGGAATTGGTGAGTAGTGGATAAACTTCTGCATGAGGAGGGGAGGATGTCAAGAATGGTCTCTGCAATAAGCTCGGCCTACGAGAGGAGCAGAGCCATTAACAGACCAGATTTTTGTTTATCTGTTAACGTGTTGCCATTTTTGCATTAATATGGAAGGTTAAGGCCCTGTTTTTCCAGCAGAGAGATGACATCTCGTTGTGAACATGTGAGACGGGGCAATGTGCCCTTTCTGTTTCCTGCTCCAAGCAGTCCTACAGCACTGTGAAGAAGGTGACATACAGGTGTTCCTAATGCTCTTAGAAGAAAGCAAGCAGAAAAAGATGGTTCTCACAGGTCCCTGCTGTGTAACACAAAGTAAATTAAAAGTATTCCTAACTGAGTCTGGACAGGTTACCTGGAGGGACTGTTACTGTTACATAGGTAAGGATTAATAAGAATAATATATCTAAGCCATGTAACATCACAATGTACTATCTTCTCAAATACTATTGAAGTATCTCATAGAAAGCAGCTGTAGTTGCCTCTGCTATACGTTATTCCCTATGTAGCAGATAACAATGAAATTTTTCTATAGTCATTTTGTGTTTATAGAAGAAAATAAGTAACTTTTAAAACAAGTAACAGAACTAGCCTGTAACGTCACAATTTTTGGTGAGCTGACAGGTTAGTTTTTTCAGAATATTTCAGTATTTAACATGCAATTTTTTTGTTCTATTGAGAGATTATTTTTTAGGCATTGATAATGTAAATGTTCTTACACTCAACCAAAGATATCATAATAATAACCCTAGAGCTCACCCTCTTACCATGGAAGTAAACCATAATATATTTTTGAGTCAACTTCCTTTTCAGCCTCGCTCAAGAAATAAGATGTTTATCAAAGCCACGAGGAAAAAAACCAAACTATCACAGTGAGATTTAAGATGCAACCAAACACCTTCTGAAATCACCAAATAAGCCTCAAAGAGGGGAGTTACTGTCCCTCTGATAGGCACAGGCTTGCTGACGTGGTTCTGAATACCAAGTGAACAGCCTCTCACCTGGACTGTGGGACAGTCTTGTCTACAAAGAGGAATATTGCTTTCTCAGATGGCAGTTGAATCCGCTTCCTGATAATCCACATGAACTGGGCCACGGTGATGTCCGACGGAACTAAGTACTTCCTCTTGTCAATATCAACAATCTGAGATCCTGAGACTTTCTCCACTATGACCTGTAAAGCGCAGGGGTGAAGGTGAGGCTTTTTGGGATTGGCATGAACAAACAGCTTCGGTAAACTGCCTGCAGGTACAGGCTTACAACGGGGAGCAGGGGGGAGGAAGGAACAGAAGGGTTTCTTGACTGCACCCAAACGAGAGGTAGGACTGGCTCAGCAGCATAAAACCTGATTTTACAGCTGCACTGAAACCTACATTCAGACACAGAATGGCTCAAAAATTCTTGTGCCCGAGGTTGACAGTCACGGGTTAAAAAAATGCAATATGCCTAAAAGAAAACTGTGACAAGAAGTACATACCTGTTAACTTTTTGTACACCTGAGGGCAGGGTGCAAAGACGACAGAGCTACGCTGTTTTCAGTGGTGCCCAGTGACAGGACCAGAGGCAGTGAGCACAAACTGAAGCACAGGGGGTTCCCTCTGGACATCAGGAAACAATTTTTACTGAGTGGGTGGGTGATGGAGCACTGGCAGAGGTTGCCCAGGGAGGTTGTGGAGTCTCCATCCTTGGAGGTACTCAAAAGCCATCTGGATTTGGTCCTGGGCAGCTGGCCATAGGTGGCCCTGCTTGAGCAGTCAGGGGTTGGACCAGATGACCTCTGGAGATCCCTGCCCACCTCAACTGTTCTGTGATTCAGTGATTTATTCACACCAGGGCAGTAATGCCCTATTGTGTTTAAATATGGCTAATTTTTAAAATGTTGTAAAGTTCCCTGTGTGCACTATCCCAAAGTAGTGTATTCTGCAACAAAAGCTTGGGGGGGATGACAGGGGCAAGAGAAGAATTGGCATCTACTGAGACATTCAAAGCACAGGCACCTTGAAAAGTTAAGGCTTAGTAGTGGCTTCTCTGCACTTCTTCTCTTAAACTATCCAGTGATTGAAAGAAGAAGTCCGCGACTTCTGTCTTCTCACTTGCCCCAGCTGACAGTAACAAACTGAGGAACCCATTTAACCATATTCCTTCCTTGCCCCATTTATCTGCAGTGCAGTCATGAAAAATTCAACTCGACTGCGGTGCTGGTGCCTCAGCAATGGCAGGTGATGTGAGGAAAGGCGTTCCCTTTGTACAGATGCTGCTTACTTTGTTTTTGTCATTATCGCAATGTAAAAAGAAAGTAGAACAGAACAGAATAGTTCAGTTGCAAGGGACCTACAACCATCTAGTCCAACTGCCCTGACCAAAAATTAAAGCATTGTCCAAATGCCTCTTAAACACTGACAGGCCTGGGGCACCAACCACCTCTAGGAAGCCTGTTCCAGTGTCTGACCACCCTCTCAGTAAAGAAATGCCTCCTAATGTCAAGTCTGAACCTCCCCTGACGCAGCTTTGCCCCGTTCCCATGTGTCCTGTCACTGGATACCAGGGAAAAGAGCTCAGCACCTTCCTGTCCATGTCCTCTCCTCAGGAAGCTGCAGAGAGCAATGAGGTCACCTCTCAGCCTCCTTTTCTCCAAACTAGACAAACCCAGAGCACTCAGCTGCTCCTCACAGGACACAAAACTGAGACCGTCATTGCTTGAAGTCTTGTGTTACACAGAATTCTAGTTTGCAACAAGCATGCCCTATCCTCTTTTAAATTGTCATATGACTAAATAAAATCCCACAATATGAAGCAATAAAGGTAACACACCACCTCCACCCTTCCAGCTTAACTGTCTTCTTTAAACAATGTCCCAAGTTGCTCCTAACAGACAACAGAACCAGCTGCCTTGCTATGGCATACAGCAAAAGAAAACAAAAGGAAGAAATATTAGAAATAGATTTCAGTAACACTGAAGCTAAAAAATCAGTATCGAGGTAAATGGGAGGGAGACCCACCAGCGTAGTCCAGCATCTAATCTGCCATTTCACCTGTTGTGCACAAGCCAGAGATGCCAAAATGGCTCCCAGGCTTCCGTCTAGAGCATTAGAGTATTCATTAATGCCTTTTTTTTTTCCCTCCCTGAAGCCTTTTGTATTCATCCGTGCAGCACGCTGTACCATTACAGAACCCATACCAATCTGTCAGAGACCGTCAGGCTAAGCAGAGAGGCACGGGCACGCTTCACGTAACTCAGTGCAGAGCTGAAGAGCTGTATTACATCTGAACACAGTTAAAACTCTGGCAGTTCCACATGTTCATTTTTGTACAGTGCTTTGCAGTACTGCTTCTGATTTGACATCCGTGCTCTCTGCATTTCTGTAATTAACCTGGCAACAATTACTGACTTCCCACAGCTAGCCACCAAGCACTTCAGCCAGGCTCGAGCACTGAAGTGTGGCTGCGAGAGCTCTGGGGTACCAGCTGGCTGCCAAGGATGCCAGTTGGGCACTCCACCAAGTCACCAGAAAGGTGCTGTGATGTGACCTTTTCTGTGTGCCTCATGCTGTACCAGACTTACACTGCCAGATAATCCAGCAACGTACGCACCTGATGTTAAAAACTATATGATTAGAGCTTCAGTTGATTGGATGAAGTTACAGCATGACAGCGATACCATACTAACAAAGTGCAGGTTTTAGCTACATATGAATGAGAGCCAGGTGGGATATATAGACCGTAAGGAAAAAAATAAAATAATTATTAATGATAAAAAAACCACAAGCCATGCTTATGCTACTAGGCCACCACAGGAACTTGGCTATCCTCTGCTCAGGGAGCGTTTGGTAACAGAAAGCAGGAACCCAAGCGGAGATGCTGAGGTAAGATGATGTTTGCAGCATCAGTGGGCTTTTGTTTGCAACTTTGAAAAAAAGACTTCCTATATTAATCCCTATTTTAGGATATCTGTAGACCCAGGTGTGCAAGAACATACTGATTTCATCACTGGAAAGCAGATTTTTATTTTTTTTAAACGTGTTATTCTAAATATAACTAACTGCACTCTACAGCGCTTGTTTGTTCCAGTGTGTTACTGTTGTCACGGTACCACTCACTGATACCATCCTCTGCTTTGTATTATGCTGAACTGACAGAATATCTTACTTCATAGGTTAGGAAATTAGAAATTGGCTGAAGGAAGGACAGATGGCAAGATGGCCACAAAGAAAGCCAAACAAAAAGCAACAGGTACATGAAGAAGGAGAATTAAGTATTACTTCTGGAAAGGACCCGACACTTACTGCTCCACACAGGCTAGTTCTTCAAGGAAAAATTCAGCACGTGGGGAAATAAGGCTTACGAGAGGTTCCAGTGTCTCCATTCCTTAGCTCTGCGTTCCCCATTGCTACAGGATACAGGTAATGCTCAAGTAAATTTACAAAATATGCTACCTTAGGATCTGGAGAGGGTTTTCCTTATAATTTCTTCAGCTCTGCCTACAGAAACAGGAGGAGGGCGTAGGAGCTGCCCGTTGCAATTTAATGTGAGGGAACTGTAGAGAGGGGCAAGAATAACCTGAAAGGAATATTGAAGCCTTAACAACTGATACTTTTTTTTTTTTTCTTTAAGATTAGAACAACACACTAGGGATTTTAGCAGAAACTGTCATAATGGAAATCAAGGCTGTTGGTGAACTGCTTCTAGTAAAACTTATGCATACCTTTAACCCTTTTAGACCACTTGATTCCACAGGCAAATTTAAAATTGCAGTGCTTAATAAGCATGAATTTCTTTCACCTACTATTTTATTCCTAAAAGGTCTAGCCTAGGACAGAGGTGGGCTGTTCATATTTTATCTTAATAGGGTTGAACCACTGCAACATCTCTAAATCCGGGTAGACAGATACAGCAGCTGAGAACTGAAATCACTTTGACCTATGTCACTCTGGATGCAGACTATAACCTGGAAAGCAGGAAACACACATTAAGTCTGAAAACCTCTTTTGATTATTAAATAGCAAAAATATATTTGATGCCAAATATTTTGTGAAAGGTACGTGGCTCAACCTGAATCATCAAGCAGAAAACGTGTATTAGCCCGGACAAAGCATCACACTGCTATGTGCGATTTAATTCCTGCATCCATCCCCCCTTGCTGTCTATTCCTGACACAGCATCAGGTAATTCTGACTCACACTATGAGCTTCACTATCTTTTTTTTCCCTAGTGTTATGGATTAGACGAATGGGTATGTGTGGAGATGTAGGGTCATTGGCATGCTACAGTCCACATAGGTCAGGGGGTGGTTAGCCAAGCAGGGAGTGGCAAGGATCGTTCCAGCTTGCCAGACTGCAACTGGAGAGGATGCTATGAGTAGCTGCAACTTAGCAGCAGAGCAAGTCAATGGGATTAGAGATTCTTCCCTGGGCTGTGCTGTCTGTTGGGCGAGTTATTTACGAAGAGGTGGGAGAGGAGTGGCACTAACCGGCGTGCTCAGATGGGATGGGAGAAATTTTACTCACAAGCAGGTAAGCTGAGAATGGGGCCGTGTTGCCAGCCCATTACATAGGGATGTGAAGTGCAGTCATTCCACTGACTGAAACACGATAAAAGGGATTGCAGAGTGAAGCAGAGAGATCATTCACTATTTAGCAGGTAGGTAGGTATTAATCCAGAAAAGAGGGGTCACCACTTGCACTGGCTCTTCAAACAATAGGGTTTGCGTGGGGGGAGATTCACCATGATAAGACTGGTCACAGGCATGGAATACATGAGGGAAAAATCACCTTCCTTATATAACCAGGATGGAAGATTGACAAGGTTGAAACAATTTATGATCTTTCTTAGAATCAGGCACAGAACGAATCCTCAATACACTGAAGGTATTTTCTGGGCTATAATTGCCATTAGAAGAAACCAGGACACTGATAAACCATAAACGTGCCTGGGAAGTGTTTAGGAAGTCAGGTGCTCTTGTTTACTTGTCAATATGCACTGGGGCCGAGGGGGCAATGTTGGATTAGTTTAATGTGTTTGGGGCCTCTTTAAAAACACCTAAGGGCGCAAAAAGGAAGATGAATTTACTTAGTAGGATCTGATCAAAGAAGAGAGGCCTGGATGGAAGCAGCTTCTCCACCTTGGCCTCCAAGTGCCGAGATGAAGCTGGTGTGGTTACTCACCGGGACACGGTCAGGGTATTTGGCTCGGATTTTTGCCGACTCGACACATCTGTGCTCTGCGAACAAAACTCGTCATTAGTCACTGCACAGCAATAGCATCGCCGGTGTCCTGGGCAGGGAGGGCAGCGCCCGCGGGGACGGCGCCTGCGGGGACCGCGACCGTCGTGCCCTCCCCGCGGGGGTCTCCAGCCGTTCAGGGAGGCCGTCCCCGGCCATCACCGCCGCCCTTCGCCGAGGGCCGCGGGCGGCTGTCCCCCCAGAGAGGAGACCCCCCGGCCGGGGACAGGCGAGCGGGGCGCGCAGAGGCGGGAGGCCGCGGGGCCGATCTGTCACCGATCCCTGTCACAACAACAACAGCAGCCACGGCTCGGCAGGCGGGACTTCCGGCTCGCCCGTTACCCTAGCAACCCCCCGAAACGCAGCGCTTCCGGCCGGGGCAGCGAGGGGCGGGGTGAGAGCAGCCGGCCGCGCCGGCACCGTCCCCGGGGGCNCCATCACCGCCGCCCTTCGCCGAGGGCCGCGGGCGGCTGCCCCCCCAGAGAGGAGACCCCCCGGCCGGGGACAGGCGAGCGGGGCGCGCAGAGGCGGGAGGCCGCGGGGCCGATGGCGGAGGAGGAGGAGGAGGCGGAGGGGCAGCCGGCGGACAGCGCCAGGCCCGGGCCCACCCTTACCCAGCGCATGGTCCTCCTTGAACATCCACTTCATGGCGCGGGCCGGCGGGGAGCGGAGCCAGCGGCGGGAGGGCCCCGTGTGCGGGCGGGCGGGGGCTCGTGCCGGGCGGCCGGGCCTGTCGCTGTCACCGATCCCTGTCACAACAACAACAG
>VXAK01018200.1:16629-36535 GCA_013399435.1 Arenaria interpres | reverse complement strand
GGGGGGGCGCCGCAGGTAGAGCCCCCCCACAGGAGGCAGCGGCCGCCGCTCACCGCCGGCGCCCCTTCGCCAGTCAAACCCAGCAAAAATTCCTCGCAAAAAATTGTATCTGAGCAACAGAGCTCGTTCCGTGAGCACCGGTGAGTTCCAGGCGCTGGAAGCGCTTTGGGATCTGCAGCTGCCCTGCGTGGAAAAGTAGCTGTTGTTGGGCTGTGCCTCGGCGCTGCCGTTTGTCCAGGCTGGACAGCTTTATCCAACCCCAAACGATATGCAGAAAAGCTCAGTACTTTTTTTTTTTTTTGTTTGTTTTTCTTTTTAATACTTTTAATGGTCATATAATGAAATCGATGGTATGTTTCACTGTATCATAAAGTACTTAAGCCTGATGGTTGCCTGGAAGCGACTCTTCCAATCTCATCTTCCCCTAGATTGTAAAAAGGAAATACGTTTTTAAAAGCTAAATTAACACTATCAGCTGGAATGCTAATACAATGTCAGAATTTAAAATGTCTTATGACAGTACATCTACTATACTTTTATTATTTCTGTTGCAGTTTTACTGTTGTATTAAAAAAACTAAGGCTTATTAATTCTTTCAACTATGGTCAGCTGTCAGAAAGACTTTTCACCCTTTTTTGAAGTACCAGTGGCTATAGCAGGCACTCTCTAAACTACCTTTTTCTTTCCCCATTCCAAGACCAATCTGCATATTGTTGACGATAGACTAAGCTTTTGCCGTGGGAAGATTTCCAGCTGGAAGAAGTGGAAAAACACTGGAAAGTGACGTTTTGGCAGCTGGGTGATTTATAGCAAGAATTACGAGTAATATTGTTGTGCATTTTTCTTGGACCAGCTTTGTCATGTTCCTGCGTTTCCCTTTTTTGAGCAGCAAACTATTTTTCTAACTTTAGCTCACAGGAGCCGTTCCAGTGGTGGTTGTATTGGTGCGGTGTCTTATAGGTGACGTATGTAGTGAGCGAACTTCTCCATATGGTATAGTAGACCTTCAGGTGTCCTTTTCACTGTTTATCGTGCCACGCACAAACATTTTCCTATGAATTCTATGAAATGCACGATGATACTTACTATTATCATTCTTTTCACAGTCGGTACTGAGGTGTTTTGGTGAATTATGAATACATAAGTGGTACTTGCTCTGAAAGTCAGCATTTAGTGTATGATAAGCATAAAGGACAAAATAATTCTTGGCTCGAGCACATAATATAGCATTAGGTATTCATTTTTCAGTGGGAGAGATCTATCTGGAAAATTAATTGAATGTTTGTTTTTGCATTTTGTGGAAGTTGAAGTAATTTCTGTGTAATCTATAAGGACTTCTGCTTTAAAAGTGCTGCATAAACTATTTTGAGTAGGTGTGCTGGAAATTTTCTCAGACGCAAAATGGCGGGGGAAGCCGGCTGAGATCCAGTTGCTCAGAAATCATTTTAGGGAGCAGGTACTTGTAATTCTTCTCGCAGTTGTTTTGCTTTACTCCGGCCAGATTTCTCAGTCTCCTTGCAACAGTCCCAAACCTGTTTGTTCTGAGGGAGTCTTTCATCCCAGCCTTTTGTCCCAAGCTCAAAGAGAGCCCATGTTTTCTTACAGCTCTAATGTGAGGCAATATCTTTCTGTCTTTTTAGCATCTCAGGAAAAAAAATAAAAGCAGTGTAATAGGAGGGTTTGGGGCAAGTTTAGTGTGGTGGTTTGGGTTTTGTTGTTTTTTTTTTTTAAACTAAAGTAAATTTTTAATTTACTAGATCTCTTCAGGTTAAATTCTGTACCAAAAGGAAGTTCAGTTCAATTGTGCTTCTTTCAATGCTGGCCTGCAAAGTTCTGGTTACTCAATTCCAATATGACTTGTCTTACGTGACAAACAAATAAAAGTCCCTGAAAGCAAGAGCTAAATGATCATCCGCTGCAAAATGTACTTCTTTCCTCTTCCGTTCTTTTCTCCCGTTCTGGGTCTGAAAAGTGCTCTGTTTAGAAAGCAAGCTTTCTGGGATCAATACTACCCCTCACTGCATTTTTAGCCTGCCTGGTAGAACTGCGTAGCTTTCTGTAACGTATCTAGTCTCTTGGCAAGCAGTGGCAGATGCTAGTGGCCCTGCAGCTTGGCATTCTATCAGAGCCAGTGTAAGCGATGAAGAAAATTATTGCTCTGTTGGCCAGCTTCTATTATTAATTTCATCTGCACAATATGTAAGAATAGTTATTCTGGGGCAGACCCAGGGTTCATCTAGTCCAGCATCTCATTTCTGTTAGTGGCCGTTAGCAGACAAGTCTGATGACAGAGCTTCTCAGGACTGTTGCCTAAACCGTATGTGCAGGTGCTGCTGAGATCCCATCTTGGATGTTTTCATTGGCTTACGAAGAGGTGATTCTGCCTCAAGAATTTGTTAGAATTACTTTTGATTATTTTGCTGTTTGCCAGAGCCGTCCCTGAAGAACTAGCATCGCAAAATAAATAATATTGCTATCACAGAAAAAGAATAACATTATAACTGTTATTAAAATAATTTATACTTAGTGGTATTCATTATGTACAAAAAGCACGTACTGTGATATCACCAAGCATTGCAATACTTCAGACGTCTCAGCTGAGAGATGCGAAAAGTGTTGGAGTGCTCTGTGCTGCAGCTTCACGTCCCTCACATTCTCTTTTTCTGCCTCTTGTAGCTCCCTCGCTGCTCCTGGTGAGTCTGATTTCACAGGTCGATGAGGACGTGCTTGTAGAGGGCTACACTGAGATGGCAGCTGAAGTGGCAGTGATGCTAGGGCCCCTCTGGTACTTCTCCTTTCCCCCCCATGTTTTTACTCAGCAGGCCTGTGGTGATCAGGCAGGTGCAGCCAGAAGGAAGCTCTGCGGTGAAGCAAAGAAGGAAGAAAGGAGGTGGAAACGGGGCCCTTTTTAGATTTCCTGAGGTGAGCTTGCTGAGCTGCAGGCGGAGGAGGAGGGCATTGGCAAAAAGAGAGGCGAGGCAACGCAAAGCAAGTCACAGACTAGTGTTTCACCTAGAAGTTTTGGCAGATTGCCTTTCTGTGCTGAAAGAGCGAGCTTGCCTAACAGCACCCTCTGGTGAGTCCTGCAATGGAATGAATAGAGGATCAGAAGCAGCAGCCTGTATCACAATGTCCTGTCCCTCATGATTAAGGTAATGATATCGTGTAGACTATTCAGTAGATTTATAAATACATATATGTGTATATGTATATTCAGCAACTTTACGAGAAAGTGGTTCTTAGGGTATTCAAGAGCTGCTTTCTGGCTCAGCTAATGTTTGTCAAAAATAATGAAAGAGCTTGGCAGATTATAAAGTTGCACGTTAAAGGGCTGTAAGTTTAACCTGGGCTGAAAGCACCTTAACTGCAGAATGCAACTGCAAATGGTAAAGAGGTATTTACATGCAGGTAGAATTACATGTGCCTGATGTGAGAAATGCAGAAATAAAAGGCACTTTTTGCCGAGAAAATCCAGTGTATTTGGCCTCATGCACTGGAAACTGCCTGAGAGAATACTCTTACAGATGCTGCATTTTGTTGTGTAATGATTCATTTCTTTGTCATGTCTGCCTGTGTGCATATTCCTTAGAAACATCCCAACTTTCCTGGAAAGGTAGAAAATTAACCTTAAATATTGAAAATGGTTATCTACTTAGTGTTTTATTTTGATACTGCACTTTTTCTTGCAGTTTATGTCATACTGAAGAGTAAGCAAATACTTTAGCTACAGTCACTTTACATATTATTTGTAGTGCTTTGGGTGGGCAGACGAGTTCAGACACAAATTATGGACTAATACTGACGTTTGCAGGTTTTACGTTGGCACAGTGTTGTCTGCAGCAGTACTTAGATCGGAATCAGAGAGGAGAGGTCCAAGAGGCAGTCAAGGCAGATGTGAATTTAAAAAACTGGCTTTTGTCTTGACATCTACATAGTTTTGTTCCTCACTCTCCCACCCTTGGCTGATAAGATATAAAAAACGATTAGTTGTTTGCATTTCTGCAGAGCGATCTTGATTAGAGTGGAGCAGCAGTTTCTAGAGTAGAAACATATTAATTCTATAGAAAGCATCACGGGGTCTCTAAAAGCTCCATGAGGAGCTGCAGTGCAGAAAATGGTTAATATTTTGCAGACAAGAAAAAGATTTGAGGTAGTTACAGCTGGCGGGCTTTTAGGTGTAGAATCCGTTTCAGGGAAGCCTGAACTAGCAAATGAAACTGCTCTTTTCACTTTTACTTCTTTCATCACCTCTGTCTGGTGAAGTGTCAGCGCAGGCTGCGGGATTGCTGGTAATCCTGACAGCATAGAGAAACTCAGATAATTTTGGTGACATAATATGCCAAAATTCAATGTTTGAACGAGGCAATTTTTATCTATGAAGAATGGCCATGCTGAGTTAAACTAAAGGTTTTCCTGTCTGCTCTTATGCCTGACAGTAACAAGTAGGAGGTTGGTAAGGGAAGAGTTAAGTAATATAGGAAACATGATTTCTCCTCGTGTACCTCCTAGATGCAGGCAGATACTTCAGGCCACGTACAGTTTAGGGAATTGCTAGGCTACCGGCTGTAGCCTCATCTCTGCATTTAACAGTCTTGAGAGGCTGCTCTTCTATTAATTACTTTCAATCAATGTAAGCATTTGTTGAACTCTTGTAAACTCCTTGACTTTTTTTTCCTACTCAGCTCATATTTCTACTGTTTTTCTTGGTCTCCAAACAAAAATTTAGGACAAAATTGTGTTTATTTAAAGCAGAATGCATTTCTTTATATTGTGAAGGGACAATCTAGGCAGTGGAAGGAGCCGAAATTGACCATTTCTACTGTCTCTTTCATTTGACCATTTATTTCAGCTTTTGATACTAATTAGTAGTCTTTTTTTCATGCTAACTTAGGCTAGCACTAAGAACTTAATGCATTTATTACGTCAAATGTGTATGAGTCTGTATTCGCTAGTTTGCATGGTTCACTTTCAAGAGTCCAGAGTGTGCTGATAAATGTACCTTTCAACTGTAACAAGGGAAAAGTTGTCTACATGCAGCTAGGTAGCAAATCCTGCTTATATGTAAAACTCTTGAAATGGTCTTCATACATGAGGATTCTTATTTTTCTAATACCATGTCTGCTAACATACACTGACTGCTTACAAGCGGAATCTACAAAAGTGAGAGCACGAAGGGGTAGGTGCCAAAAACCTCTAGTAAGAAGTCTATACGGAGGGCATATGGCTTGAACTTTGACTTCGAAGTAAAACAGAATTCTTCTTGGGGTCAACATGACTAAAATTTTCTGGGAGTTACATGCAGACTAATTCTAACTTGCAGGTGGATAATTCCTTAAATGCAAACTCAGGGTCTTTGGTCATGGGGTATATGTGCTCCAGCACAAAGACACGTCAGCTGCTTTTTCATTTTAATATCTGTGGCCAGATGTGAGTTTTCTCATCTCCTGCAATTTGGAAAATAGAGGGGGTGTGCACAAGCGTCAATCGGTGTAGCGTCCGGCTATCACTGCAGGGTACAGTGCTCACATTAGATAAGAAGATGATTTTTATTTCAGTAGCCAGAGTTACTGATATTCCTGTCTCCTGCTTTTAAAGGATAGAAGCCCTTGTAACATTAGACTGAAGGGGAAATACAGTGGAGCAATTCAGAAAGGTGGGGTTTTTTTGTTTGTGTTTTTTTCTTATTCCAACAGTTGGGCTGCATCAGCCCAAGGTTTCCTTCAGCATCAAACATTTACTCCAAACTTATTTCTGCTGTCATGCATTAGTTACTTCCAGTTTCCAACACCTGCCACCTACAGATAATCATCTCCCAGTGCCACTGATGCAGGAGGCAAATAGTGCCAAATACATACATGCTTATTTGAAGAAAAGTTCTACTAATGCAAGAGTTTGTATTGTGTAAGTTTTATCATTACTGTGCCACAGGAGCAGTGGTTCACCAGCATTTTATTTCTCTCTTTCAGCTTTTTAAATTGCTTTTCCTCGGTGAGAATGGCAAGGATTCGGATTCCTAGCACAATCGTTATACTTTTTGTTATGGTACAGACTGGATTCTTACTCTTCATGTATACCCGGTACAGTAGCTTCATACCTCAGTCTGCGGAGAAACCATCTCAAGCCCACGTCCTCATTCTCTCCTCCTGGCGTTCGGGATCTTCTTTTGTTGGTCAACTTTTCAGCCAGCACCCTGACGTCTTCTACCTGATGGAGCCTGCGTGGCACGTGTGGGTTACCATGTACCAGAACAGTGCCAACGTCTTGCACATGGCAGTGCGGGACTTAGTCAGGTCGGTCTTTCTGTGTGACATGTCTGTGTTTGATGCTTACCTGCCTTGGAAAAGAAATGTATCCGACCTCTTCCAGTGGGCAGTGAGTCGGGCTCTGTGTTCAGCTCCTGCTTGTGACTCCTTTCAACGTACTGACATAACCAGTGAAATGGCATGCAAGACTCTTTGTGGACGGTACCCATTCAGCAAGGTGGAGGAAGCCTGTAAAACTTACAGCCATGTTGTTATCAAGGAGGTTCGATTCTTTGACTTGAAGGTCCTCTACCCCCTTCTCACTGATCCATCCCTGAATCTCAAAATTATTCACTTGGTCCGTGACCCCAGGGCAGTCGTCAAATCACGGGAACAGTCGGTCAAAGCATTAGCTCGTGACAATGGAATTGTTTTGAGTACCAATGGCACGAAAGTGGAAGACAGCAAATACGAAGTAATGCAAGAGATTTGTAGAAGTCATGTTCAGATTTATGAAACAGCTACTCTAAAACCACCTAGTTTCCTTAAAGATCGCTATTTAATGATCCGTTTTGAAGATCTGGTAAGAGATCCATTATCAGAAATCTCAGCAATGTATAAATTTGCAGATCTTAGTTTAACCCCCACGCTCAAAAGCTGGATCTATAATATCACACATGGACAGGGATCAGGAAAAAGAAAAGAAGCCTTCAAAATCACATCTCGAGATGCAGTTAGTGTGTCACAGGCCTGGAGAAACGTTCTTTCCTTCCAGAAAATTCAGAAAATACAGGAAGTTTGCAAAGGTGCTATAAACATGCTTGGCTATCAGCTGCTGGATTCAGAAAAAGAACAGAAAGATCTGTCATTGGACTTAGTGTTGCCAAGGCGACAAAATCAATTCAGTTGGTCATAATTTAATCCAAAGCACTGAGACATTATTTTTGAGAGATTGGGGGGGTAAAGGGGGGTGGGGGTGTAGACGATTCAGTATTTTCTACTGTGCAGCATGTAGCTAGTTTGAAAATCCTTGGCTGATGAGTTTAACTGTTTTCCTTTCTGCTGTTTTACCGTAATGGAAGGGGTTTTTTTCTGAGTTTCTTACACCACAAAACCAAAAAAAACCATCAGAAATGCCGTGAGATACTTGTCGGATTGCAGATTACAGATGAGCTGTGCTGTTTTCAGCATTGTTTTAAAAATATAATTTAAGTACTTTCTATTAAAAAAGGAATTGTCAAAGTTGTCTTTCTTCATTGCTAATAGTTCACTTCTGTTTTCATGCTTTAAATATTTAAGAATCTCAATTCTTAATTTGTATTAATGGAACAAAGTAGAAACTCAGTTCCTTTGTTTTCTTCCAGAGTCACTTGACTTCCTTCTTTTGCTTTAAAGTTGTTATGCAGTTGTGTACTTTTTTAGACTTCTCTTGATGTTTTAAATTTTAATATAAAAGTTCTCCAAGAGCTGGGGCAACTGCAGCCATTCTGTTGTAAAAGGCTTAAGCCAGAACTTCATTTATTTGTAAATTTCTTAGTGCTTTCCCTGGAATGGCAAAGCTTGCAATCTGATACTTGAATGTGATGTTGGCACAGAGTGCAAAAAGCAAGAGAGATGAAGAAACTTTGAGCAGAATCATTGTGGAAATAGCTTGTCAATGCTGCCCCGATCCTGCGTTCCAATACTGCGACACAGAGAAGGCACACACTTCCTCCTGCGGCAAGTTTTGCACCCTCTCTCTTCGGAACTACAAGCTGTTGATGGAGGTCACTGAGAAATTTAAGGTGCCTTGGAAAGCTGCACGTTGATTATACTGCTGTATGGAAGTGATCAATTCAAACAGCTCTGATAGCAGAGACCCTTGTGAATGGGGGTTTTCTTTGGTTTTATTTTTACTTTTGTTAATACAGCTCATTTCAGGAGGAGAGTACAAGTTTGATTGATACCAGATAATGCTGCTGGGGTTAACTGAAGAATGTCGTGCTATAGATCATTTAGGATGAGCACAAAAGCTCCTCAGTGCTGCCACTGTGGTCCGCTGTAGGAGATGGATGTTCCTAGTGGTCTAGATGCTGGGAGGTGTACCCGTGGACGCAGTCTCTCCCTTGGAGTGTTCTCCAGGGCCACAAGCGTTGCTTCTGGGGATTTTCCTAAGTGTTCGCAGAGCTGTCGTGGGGCCTGTTGAGCCATACTTTTTTGGTCTTGGTGACTTTTCCAGAGGCTCTGAGTTTGTGCTGTCATCTCTGGTGCGTACTCAGGTTATCTGGGGCTTCTTCCTTTTATCAGGGAATCTGGCGTTTTTGGGTGGGAAAGGTATCTGGGCTGTTGTCTGTAGCACAAGAGGTGTTTTGGGCTCCCCAGTGCAAGAGACAGTAATACTGGAGAGAGTCCAGTGAAGGGCCACAGAGGTGACAAAGGGATTGGAGCATCTCATGTGTGAGAAAAGCCTGAGAGAGCTGGGACTGTTCAGCCTGGAGTGAAGAAGGCTTGGGGATGTGAGGGAAGGGGGATATCTTATCAATTTATATGAACTCCTGAAGGGAGGGTGTGCAGAAGATGGAGCCGGGCTCTTCTCAGTCGTGTCCAGTGATGGGACCAGAGGCAACGGGCACAAACTGAAGCACAGGGTGTTCCTTCTGAACATCAGGAAAGGCTTTTTTACTGTGCAAGTTATGGCAGAGGTTTCCCAGAGAGGTTTTGGAGTCTTCATCCCTGGAGATACTCAGAAGTCATCTGGACACAGTTCTGGGCAGCTGGCTGTAGGCAGTGCTTCTTGAGCAGTGAGGGTTTGGACCAGATGACCTACAAGAGGTCCTTTCCCATCTCAACTGTTCAGCAGTTCTAGAGTCACTACTGTCACATCCAGGGCCCTTAGCTACCCCAGGCCTCAAGGCCATCCAGAGGGGCTGCTGCTCTACTCTAGCTGCAGCGCTCGTGAAGAAGAGGAGCAGGTAATTTTGCACTTGTGAGGGCTTTTAGGGCTCAGTGGTCATGTTGGGGCAGGGTCAAATGGTTGGGAGGTTTGGAGGGACAGTTTGAGAGGGCATCTGAAATGCCCTTGCAGGGTGGACTGAGGAGAGAGGGGGTTGGAGTTGGGGCTGGGATGGGGGGGAGAACTGCCCTCGTTGGGGTTCTGTGGGTATGTGGGTGCCAGTACCTGGCTGCTGTGTGGAGCTGTGGGGGTGATGGGCTTTCCTATGCCTCCCCCAGAAGTGGCTGATGAAGCTATGCCACAAGAGAAACCTCAACCATCAGCAGCACTGGACTCTATAATGGCTAGCACAGGCCCCATGCCGTACTGCCATTGCCTCTGCTGCTTGCAGTGGATCTGTAATGGCCTTGCAGACCCCAAATACCCCTAAAGCCTGCCCCACACTCCCCAGATGCTGCCCCAAAGCTGCCAGCAGCCCCCAGACTCTCCCAAACGCTTCCTCAAAGCTCCTACTGACCCCTACTCCCTCCTCAGAGACCCTCTAAATCCCTCTTTCCATTCCTCTGTCTCCCCATCTCCTTTCTGGGTTCCTCTTTTCCTCAGTCAAGCTGGAGGTTCGGCATTCCGTAGTTGTTTCCTCAGGCCTTTGAGGTGCCAAGGGGTGGTGGGTGCTCAGCGGAGCTGATCGGCGGTGAGGGGAAGGTGCTGTTGATCTCCCTCGTTCAGACCAAGTCTAACAGCCCTCCAGAGATTTGTGTTGCTGGGGCCACAGGGCTGTGGATGTGCACTGGGGTAGGGTATGGTTGATGGTGAAGAGGGCTCTTGGGAAAGGTGTCTCCATCAGGAAGACGGAGATCAGCGTCTCCGATTGCCTGGGTGTAAGGTGCCTGTAGTAGGGTAGTCTGTTGTAGCGTGTCTTCCACACATAGGCTGTTACTGCCCCTCGCTCGCCTGTGCCCAGACAGGGCTGTTGCGTGGTGCAGCTTGGCTCGTGGCTGGGATGCCGGCACAGAGCCCGGTTTCCTGCTGGATCTGCCTTTATGTAAACGGGTGTCTTCCTTGCATCAGCCTCACTCTGCTCCTCTGCCACCTCTCTGCAGCAGCAGCTGGCGCCTGACCCAGCCTTCGGGCAGACTGTTGGGTCACAGGGCGTCCTAGCAGGGGTCTGAGCTACTCCTGTGTGTTGGCCCGTGGAAGTGAAGCGAAACCTCGCTTCTCTCATTGTCCTGGCTACAGTCTGTTTCCCGTTAGCTTAGTTTCTCCGGTGCTTGGAGTTTTAGAGGCTGCTTTCTGAGTGGTCTAGAGGAGACCAAGAAGTTTGGGTGCCGTGGGTGTTGGGTGCCCGACGTTTCTGTGGGAGCAGGGCTAAGGCAGTGGGAAGGGAGGAAGCGTAGGTGGGGTGTGGGACACAGTGGGCTGGTGTGTGGGCCGGCTTCCTTGCTCTCAGGTGAATGAGAGGGGTGTGTAATGCTCTTGGGCACGGCAGTGGGTGGTGGTTTGGGAGTCTGAGGGGGTCTGAGCTTTCCTTCTCTTGCCTGTGTGAATGAGAAGGCAGATAGGTGAGAGAGCTGCTTGTTCCCCCTTTCTATGTTACGTGTTTTTTCATGCCAAGTAAGACAAACAAACACTTCTAACACTGCAGTGTCTGTCTGCGCTGCAGTTTCCCTGAGGAGTACCATCAGCCAAAGGCTGAAGACAGCCAGGTGCCTGAGCGGTTAGGTAACTAGAAATGCCCACAATGTGGTTAATAGTCTAAAAACACGTCTAGTTTACATCATAAATATTTCCCTGTCTGTAGTGTTTTACCCTCCTCCTGGACGCTCTGTGTGCCATCTTTGGGATAGGCTGGATAACACAAGCGTTTGCTGGTACCACACATGAAGTGCTCACAGTGTGGCAGGTGGTAGCGCGTCCTGTGTATTGCTTCTTACGTATGGTCACATTTGGATGGTGGATAAACCCAGTGTTATAAACAGCAACTGCAAAGTGTTTGTGATGTGTCTTAACAGCTCTTAACAGGAAGTGTTTTAAGCTCTGGGCAGAAATTCCTTGGCTTCTCTTTACTGTTTTCCTGCTTGTGTGTCCTTTAGTTTTTCTTTCGCAAAACTGAGGGTTTGGAGGTTTTGTGCAGTTTTTTGTTTAGAATTTCCTGTTGAGGGTTTCTCACTCAGGTGTTGTGGTTTACTTGTTAAATTTGTTGGACTTGGTATTTATCAGTCAGGATTTATAGTTTACACATTTACTGCTCAGGGCATAGGTTTTAACCTCAGCCATAAGTTGTAAACGCCCAGCAACCATCTGGGTTCTGAGATTGGCAGTTTGCCAGCTGAAGTTCAGGGTTTACAGCTTACTGTTAAATAGACATATCTAAATCCTGAAATAATAAATGTTGGGCTACTGATTCCAGAGAGAAAGGCACTATCAATCCATAAAGTATTGATTAAAATTCCATTTATTGAACTTAACGCCAGAAGGAAAAACAGGTTAGTATGGATGGTTCTGTCAGATGCTGGGAATTCTGATTTGCTCAGAACCAGAGGGACCTTCAATCAAGGCACGGCATATCATGCAGATCCCCTCTGTAAGCAGGTTGCATCATCATCTTGATCTTTAGAGCTCTTACAGGATTTTCTTAGAAGAAAATAATTCTATTCATAATTTCAAACAAAAGGATGTTCACATGGGAACCTGCTGCTTCACTTCATGATAACGACATGCGGATGCTGTAGTCACCAGTGCCAAGTGGGAGCTGCTTCCAGGCTCCTGTGTTGCAGTTGGCTGTCCCTTTTCCTTTATTCGCTGCCCTCCATCCACCCTCTAACTTTTTGTCTGTGGATCTCCATACCGCTGCCTGCCCCATCATTTCTCGCTGTGTCCCCCTGCCCAGCTCACTGGCCCATTACTCCCCTCTGTCCTGCTCCCTGGCCTTTTTTCTCACCCTGCAGCCCAGCGCTGGTTTTTCTTTCTCCCTCTCTTCGTCCTGATCTCTTTCTCTTTTTTTTTTCCCCTCAGTCCCTCTGGCTTGTTTCCCTCTCTGTCTCCATCCTTTCTTATTCTTCTCATTAAGCTTTTCTCCAGATCTATCTGTTCTGTTCCCTGGTCATCATTTTCTCTCTCTTTCTTTGTGTCCTGCTCCTGCAAGCAGCGCACAAGTAAGCGAGGCTCTATGTCGAGGAGGCTTCATCTTGTAAGAGCTGTAAGACACCCATATATTCTCTTTGGTGGAGGACAGCCAAGTGACTGGAGTTACAGAAGAGGACGGGAGGAGAGAAGAAGTAGTGATTGAACTGTCAAATTCTCCTGGCAGCACCAAGATCGAGAGTTGTGGTGAGTCCTGGACCCTTGGGACCCTGTTGCCCCTCTTCTGTTATCCCTCCCTGCCCTCCACTGGCCCCTTCTCTTCCCCACACTGCTGCAATTTTTTTTCTTTTTTTTTTTCCTCTTTTTTAATTTTTCTCCCCTGTACCTTCTTTCTCCATCTTGCTCTGAGCAGCTCCCTGTCCCCATCTTTTAGGTCCTCCCTCCCTCCCTCTGCCCTGTAGCCTGTTGCAGGGGTTTTTTTTGTTTTTCTTTCTCCATTGCTCTGTCTGACATCTTGTCCCTATTTCTTAATTCTTCCCTTGCTGCCCTGTGGTGCGTCGCTATCTTCCCTTTCTCCATCTCTCCCAGTCCCTTCCTTTTTGAAATTCCTCCCTCTGTCTTAGAGCTCATAGTGTTTTTTTTTCTTTCTCCATCCCTCTCTGGCTGGTTCCCACTCACTGTTTTACAATTGCTTCTTTCTCCATCTCTCTCTCTGGATCCCAATATTTGAATTCCTCCTTCTCTTTCCTGTAGCACATCTTTCTTGGTTTTCCCCTCTTTATATCCCCCTGTCCCCCCCACCTCTGGCTCCCTGTCCCTGTTTTAATTCCTCCCTCCCTGCCCTCTAGCTGTTGCTGTTCTTCCTGTGTGTGTCACGCTGTGTCTGGGTCCTTGCCCCTGTCTTTTAATTCTTCCCTGTAGCCCATCACTATAATTTTCTTTTGCTATCTCTCTCCCTGTTCAGCTCTGGATCCTGTTTTTTCCTTCCTCCCTCTCTCTGCCCTGGTTGCCCTGGCTATTTTTTCTTTCTCCATTTCTCTGCCCTGCTCCAGCTCCCTATTTTTTTCATTCCTTCCTCTCTGTCCTGTAGCCTGTCAGTATTTTTAATTTCTTTGGTGACTCTGTTCCTTCTCCCTTATTCTCTGCCCTCCATCCTCCCTCTAACTTTTTGTCTGTGTATCTCCATACCGCTGCCTGCCCCATCGTTTCTTGCTGTATCCCCCTGCCCAGCTCACTGTCCCATTATTCCCCTCTGTCCTGCTCCCTGGCCTTTTTTCTCACCCTGCAGCCCAGTGCTGATTTTTTTTTTTTCTCCTGCTTTTTGTCCTTATCTCTCTCTCTCCCCGCCCCCTCAATCCCTCTGGCTTTTTCCCTGTCTTTTTCTCTCCCTCCTTCCTTGTTCCTCTCACTGAACTTCTGTCTTGATCTGTCTGTTCTACTCATGATTTCCTCTCTCTCCCTCTGCTCTACCTTCTGACCCTGTTTTTCTTCTGCCATGTTTCTGCAGGGCTCCTTGTCCCTTTTTTATTGACTTGTCCATCTACTGTCCTGTTCCCTGTACCTTTCTTTCTCTGCTCCTCAGTCCTTCTCCCTCATTATATTTTTCTGTTCCTCTGTCCTGCTCCCCATTGCTGTATTTTCTGTATCTGCTGCTCCAGTAACGACTGCTGCGGTGTCCCAGGGGAAGGGTGAGCGTACGGGCACCAAGCCCCGTAACAGGCTCACTCCTGGGACTTCTGTGTTTTAACGAATAAACACTTGCTGCCTCCTTTGCGCTCATGGCAGTGTTTGCAGCCCTTTTGGAGCGGCTGTCGGAGTCCAGGGGAGCAGGTTACACTGTGGGTGTTGGGGGCCGTGGGTGCAGCTGTGGGCTGGGGCTGGACGAGCCTAGGGAGAGTGCGCGGTGAGGGTGGTGGTGATGGCCCCTCTGTGTAAAAGGGAATGGTGCTGCTGGAGCATTTCTGCCTGAGAGTGCCGGCGAGCTGCAAGGATGTTTCCAACCCACCGGTGCAACAGGCTGACGATCAGTTGGAATCAGGGCAGCTCCCAAGGACTTTCTCAGAGCTGGTGGAGAGGAAGCAGGAAGAGGTGCAGGAGATGGCTTCTCCCACCCTTCTGTGTACCTGGAGGCCTTCCCACTCCCTGGAAAAGGTGCTGGATGCCTCCCCAGTGTAACAAAACTCCTCCAGTCCTGCTCACCCCATGCAGCTGTCCCCAGCTCCAGCACCTCCCCTGAAGCCTGTCCCGTAGCCACTGCCCCCCAAACCCTGCCCTCACAGCAGCAAATTGGCTCTTGAATATGTTTTACTGCACCATAAATGCAAGGTGCCATTAGCATCAGTTCAGGGAAAGAGCGGTGTCTCCAGCAGCTCCCAGGGGTTCCCACCTGAGGAGAGCTATAGTCATCGCTGTGGGTAACAGTCCCTTGTTCTTTCCCTCTCCCAGAGGCAGCACTGAGGACTTGTTTACCGATTCCTCTACGGGGATGTTGTTGACTACATCTGGCTCAGGTTTGTGTGCATTGCCTTTGGCCTCATTCTCCTGGCAGCATGGGCAAAAAGGGACAGCTGGACGCTTACTGGCTGTGGACAGGAGCTGCCGTGGCTGAAGCTGGAGAGGCCAGAAAAAGGTATAACAGCTGAAGTATAAAATAAAGGTGATCCAGCCAGCAGCTGCCTCCAGCTGCAGACAGGAGACAGTCTGCCTCTCTGGGTGAGGAAGGATCCCTCTTTAGTGTAGTCCTCAGCAGATCTGTTCACCGGCCTGCACAGGAGGGTCTGTATGTGTAACCAAAAACACAGTATGGCCACGTAGAGTGTGTGTGTGTGAAGCTATGTGTCTGGGAAGCCTCATATTGTAAGAGCTGTCAGACACCAGTCTGTTCTCCTAGGTGGATGACAGTCAAGTAACTGGAGCTACAGAGGAGGAAGGGAGAGAGAAAGAGAAAGACGTGTCTGAACTGTCAAATTCTCCCAGCAGCTCCAAGAGCAGGAACTTCGGTGAGACCTGGACCCTTGGGGCCATGTTGTCCCTCTTCTGCATTCCAGTTCCTCCCTGCTCCATCCTTTTCTTTCTCTCACTGATGTAATTTTTTTCACTTTCCTGCACCTCTCCTCTCATTCTCCAAGTCCCCCTCTTTCTCTGTCATTCTACCTCTGTCTTTGCTTTTTCTCTCTGTGCTTCTGTTCTGTTCCCTGTCCCTCTCTTTTGCATTCTCTGTCTGTGTCCTGCAGCCCATCACTATTTTTGTCTTTCTTCATATATCTGTCTGTCTGCCTATCCCAGTTTTTTTAATTTCTCCCCATCTGCCCTTTAGCCCTTCACAGTTCCCACCCCCACCTCTCTCTCTGGCTCCATGCCTCTGTTTTTCAATTCCTGTCTCTCTGCCCTATGTTCTAGATAGACTTTGTCTCATTCCAGGTTTCTGTCCCTGTATTTATAGCCCATTTTTGTCTATCATTCTCTCTCTCTCTGGCTCCCTGTCCCCACTCTTTTACTGCTCTGTCTCCCTGCTTCAGCTCATGGAGTTTTTTTTGGTGCTTCTCAGTTTAGCTCTGTCCACCTCACCATCCCCTTTTTTAATTCTTCCCTCTCTGCCCTGTGGCCCATCACTATTCTTTGTTTTTCTCCATCTCTCCTAATCTGGTTCCCTGTTGCTTCCTCCTCTCTGGCCTGCAGTCCATTGCTATTTCCCCCACCCTGTGCCCTTCTCTCTGTGGCTCCCTCTCCCTGTTTTTCAAACCCCCTTCTCTGCCCTGTAGCCAATCGCTGTTGTATTGAGTTTACGTGTCAAGGTGTTGTTAGCTGGGGTGAGTTCTGTGGGAAGACTACAGGAGGTGCCCCCACGTTGGGCACAGCCAATTCCAGCCCCAAGATGGAACTGCGGCTGGTCAAAGCTGAACCCATCAGCAACGCTGGTAGCTCTTCTATGATGGACATTGAAGAAGGGATAAAAAATACTGTGCAGAAGCTGTGATAGCAAAATGTCAGCGTGAAACAGCCCTGCAGACACCAAGGTCAGCGAAGAAGGGTGGGGAGGAGATGCTCCAGGCACTGGAGCATAGATTCCCCTGCAGACTGTGGTGAAGACCATGGTGATACACATTGTCCCCCTGCAGCCTATGGAGGTCCGTGGTGGAGCAGACATGCACCAGCACCCTGTGGAGGACCCCACGCTGGAGCAGGTGGATGTGCCCAAAGGAAGCTGTGACCAAACGGGGAGCCCGTGCAGGAGCAGGCTCCTGGCAGCACCCGTGGCCCCATGGAGAGAGGAGCTCACGATGGAGCAGAAAAAGAACGTGAGGAGGAAGGAGTGGCAGAGACAATGTGTGAGGAACTGACCGCAGCCCCACTACCTGTCCCCCTGCANGTCCCCCTGCAGCCTATGGAGGTCCGTGGTGGAGCAGACATGCACCAGCACCCTGTGGAGGACCCCACGCTGGAGCAGGTGGATGTGCCCAAAGGAAGCTGTGACCAAACGGGGAGCCCGTGCGGGAGCAGGCTCCTGGGAGCACCCGTGGTCCCATGGAGAGAGGAGCTCACGATGGAGCAGAAAAAGAACGTGAGGAGGAAGGAGTGGCAGAGACAATGTGTGAGGACCTGACCGCAGCCCCACTACCTGTCCCCCTGCATTGCTCAAGGGGAGGATGTAGAGAAGTCAGGAGTGAAGATGAGCCCAGGAAAGAAGAGAGGGGCTGGGGGGAAGGTGTTTTTTAGATTTGTTCTCGTTTCTCATTATCTTACTCTGATTTTATTGACAATAAATTATACTGATTTCCCCAAATTGAGTCTGTTCTGCCTGTGACAGTAATTGACGAGTGATCTTTTTGTCCTTATCTCGACTTGCAAGCTTTTTTTTGTTGTGTTTTCTCCCCCTGCCTTGTTGAGGAGGGGGAGTGATAGAGCAGCTTGGTGGGCACCCAGCAGCCAGCCAAGGTCAGTCGACCACAGTTTCCTTCCATCAGGCTCCCTGTCCCTATTTTTTAATTCTTGCCTAAGTTTCTTGGACCCCATCACTTTTGAAACTTTCTTTCTACCTTTCCATCCCTATCTTTTTAATTCTTGCATGGGTTTCTTGAAGCCAATTGCTTTTTGAGTTTTCTTGCTTCCTTTCCCTCTCCCTGTGCCCCTGACCTAATTTTAATTTCTTGCCAGTTTGTCTTGAACCCCGTCACTCTTCAGATTTTCTTCCTGCATCTCCCTCTATGCAGCTCCATGTACTTACCTTTTAATTCTTGTGGATGGTTGTTGTATCCTGTTTTTCAAAATTTTGTCGGTGTTTCCCTCTGTCCATCTCCCTGTCTATAATTCTTAATTCTTCCTTCTCTGTCCTGTACCCTGTCACTTTCTACACTTCCTTTCTGTGTCTCCCGCTTTCTATCTCCACATCCCTGTTTATTAGTTCTTGCCTATATTTCTTGTACCCTGTGGATTTTTAAAATTTTCCATCTATGTCTACCTGTATCTAGCTCCGTGGTTTGTTTTTTTTTTTTTTATTTCTCGACTATGTTTCTTTCCCCCTATCATTTTAGAATTTTCCCCTGTGCCTTGTCTTGTCTCCATCTTCTCCTGCTGGTCCCTTCCACCTCCCTTTCTCCTGCTCCCTACCTCTCTTATTTATTCTTCCATCTCTGTGGTTTTGTGCAATCTCTCCTCTGTCTACACTGTTGTTCTGTTCCACGTTCCTCTCTTGTTTGCAACATCCCATTTTCTGTCCCCCTGTCCCACACCTCTTCTGTCTGTCCCTCCTGCTTTTCTCCTCCCTTTTCTCCCTGTGTCCTGCTACATTTGGGCACTGAGCCTTGCAGCCAGCTCACTTGATGGCATTTCTTATGTGCGTTAATGAAGAAACTTTTCCTGCCTCTGGATGTGTTTGCAGACCTCCTGGCTGTGGAGGGGTGCAGGGGCGGGGGTGATGTGCTGTGGGGCTTTGGCAATGGCCCCGTTCCTGATGGGCTCCAGCTGGGGCTGGGGCAGTCCCAGGTGATGCCCGTGAGGCTGAGGAGAGCCCGGGGCTGTGTGAGGGGCTCTAGCTGGGGAGGGGACTCCTGGGCACACCTGAGGGAGCTGATGAGGGGGGAGCTGGCTGAGGAGGGAATCCAAGGGGGTCCCAGAGGCAGGTGCCTCCAGCAAGGTCCCTGCAGTGAGGAAGGATCCCTCCAAGATGTTCCCAGCAGAGTCCACCACCAGCACCCGGTGCCTGGGGCTTGGTGCCTCCGTTGGAGAAAAGTGTTGGGGGGTGGAAGTTTCCTGCTGGTGCCTGGAGCTGTGGTGAGTTGCGTGTTCTCTTGCCTGTGTCCTGTCCCCCCCATCCCTGCCCTCCTGTCCCCCGACATCCCTGCCCGCTTCCGGCCCACCTGCCTGTCCACCTCCCCAAAACGTCTTACTCTTCCTCTCTTCCTTGTTGCTTTTTAGATTTTCTTTCAATTTGTCCTTCTATTCTCATCCCTGTTCCTATTTCTTAGTTCCTTCCTGTGTTTCTTGTAGCATGCTGCTTTTTAAGAAATTTTCTATGTCTCTCTGCATTCGACCCTCTGTCCTTTTTTTTTGTTGTTTAATTCCTCCCTCTCTGTCCTGTAGCCAGTTGCCTCAAACATTTTCTTTCTATATCTCCATTTATTATTTTCCTTTCCTCTTCCTTTATTTTTTCCCTGTGCGTACTATACTCTAACAATTTAAAATTCAGTTTCTGTGGCTAATTTTATCCAGGTCACTGTCTTTGTTCTCTAATTCTCTCCTCTCTGTCCTGTACCCCGTTGCTTCCTCAATTTTATTTCTGTCTACTTTTATCAAGCTCCATATCTGTATTTTTAAATTCTTTCCTGTGTTGTGTACCCACTGCTTTTTAAACTTACTTTTACGTGTGTCTATTTTTCCTCCTGTTTGTATTTTTTAATTTATTGTTGTTTTTCCTTAAAGCTGTCATGTTTTAAATTTTCTGTGTCAAAGCTTATCCACTCTGCTCTCCCTGTCTGTTTTCCCGTCTATCCTGTACCACATCCCTTTTTAAATTTTCTTTCCATGTCTACTTTAACCAATTCACTTTTATTTGTTTCCTGTCTGTCCTGTGCCTCATTGCTTTTGAAATTTTCTTCCTATGTCTCTCTGTATTTTTCTCCCTGTTCTTATTTTGTAACTTTTTTTAATGCCACTGCCTTTAGCATTTTCTTCCTATGTCTCTCTTGCCTCACCCTTATTTTTCATTTTTTTCCCTTGTCTCTCCTTAATGCCTTTGCTTTTGAAATTTTCTTTCTATGTCAACTTTTACCCACTTTTCTGTTCCCATTTTAAATTTTTTTACCTGGTTGTCCTTAACTCAGTTGCTTCTTAAATTTTCTTCCTGCTCCTTTAACCAATTCACTGTTTTTCTTTTTAATTTTTTTTCTGTCTGTCCTGAACCCTGTTGCTTTTTCAAACTTTCCTTCTATGTCTTCTTCTGTCGAGCTCACAGAAGCTTCAATTCATCCATTTTAATTTATTCCTGGCTGTCATATACCCTGTCAACTGCTGAAATTATATTTTCATGTGTTTCTTGGGTTTGATTTCCCTCTCTCTTTATTGTCCTTCTCCCCCCCTTTTTTATTTTTTGCCCTTTTTCTTTTTTTTTTGCCTTTTTTTCTTTTTCTTTTTTTTTTGCCTTTTTTTTTTTCTT